>PVKE010017435.1:0-30750 GCA_004027555.1 Craseonycteris thonglongyai
ACAGGAGAAGAAGGCTTTTCATCCACATTCATGTTAATAGTCTCAGCTACTCTTCTGTCCTCTAAAGTCAATCCAATGATTCAGAGTAGTTTGAATATTACTTACTGACAGTCAAGGAGAGCAATTCCTAGGAAAATGGACATGGTTTCAAAGGAATCTATGCTTTTGATCTAGTGTGCTATCAGACATATGAGTGATATTGCTGCTTTTTGTGAAATGGCCTGAAAATCGTGGAGAAATGGAGGGAAGCCAATATCTCAATTCAGTCAGACCCCTGACTTGTCATTAGATGGTAATGACTTCCAGTCTCTGCTGATGCGAGCTGGATTTAAAGACTGGCTCTGCGGAGGAAGTCTTCACGATTCTCTTCTCCTTTGCGCTATTTAGTTGCTTCATCATACAATTGAATCTTTATTGTTATCTTTTTTATGTAAGTTCTGGATGTGTAACATTATAATTTGATGTCAGTGTAAACCAGAAAGTGATCGCACAAGACCTATCTTCTTATGTTGGCCCACAAGGTATCACTCATCAGAGATCACAGCTGGATCAAAAGGACAATCTCTTTATCTGACCAGTAGAGGTTACATTTCAGCAATAGTTTAGAACATCACAGGTGGGAAAGAATGTTTCATTCTTTCAGTCAAGTTTTGACTCCTCCATGGTACTACTATTTGCCCAAGTCCTGGCCCTGGCCTCATGGTAGGCAGGGTCTGCCCCTTGACTTTTGGGTGTGGCCACGTGACTGGCTAATGGGATGTTATTGAAAGTGATGTGAACAGTTTTTCAGTGCACCTGCATGGTTAGGATTCTGGAACGTGGTCCACAGAAGCCTCAGCTAATAATATCATCTCTGATATGTTTTTATCATGGTTTCAGGAGAAATTCTAAGTATAGTCCTACCAAAAAATCAAAAGTGGGCTCTCAGGAGCTTATATAAATTATAATGATAAAAATTTTTCTGAATATCTACATTATGATTAATACTGTCCTAGGTATTTTCAATAAATTAGTCACCAATGATTTAGTTCTCATTCTTAAAAAGTTATTTAATAAAGATGTTGAAATTGAGGCTCAGGAAGGTTAAGTAATTTATCTAAGGACACACAGCTAGTAAGGGGCAAAGCCAGGATTCTTATCCAAGTCTTCTTGACTCGAGTGCCCAAGCTCTGTCTATGAAATCTAAGATTTATCTTTTTATCCTCAATCAGTGCCTGCCCATATGCTTTTCAGATACAGGCACTTAATACTGTTTGTATTAAAGGAAAAGTTCAGCTTAGTCCTAAGGGGAAGAGAAGGAGACAGAGAAATTGATCCAGATAATCACATTATTGGCCATGTAAGGATTGATTTCAGCCCAGTGACTACTGATATCTTGCTGTTCAGTGTTCTCTCTTTCTCCCAAGGGCTTGCTTAGATTGATCTTTTCCTGATAGACCATATCTCTAGGGATGGGAACAGGGAAGTACAGAGGTCTACACTTCTATTTTCTTGACTGCTCAGTTCCATCTAACTTCTGACACCTTTTACTCCTGATGAAAAGCAACATCGATTCCTTGACATCCTTCAATATGAAGTTCTGTGTCATTGGGGAGCATGTGGGACCCAAGTTTCACGGTGTCAATCAATGAGCAGGTGGTCCATCTGACAGCCAAGTGATGCAGAGCAATCACTTAGCTTGGCTGGTTCTGCCTAGATGGGTCATAACAGCCAGGATGCTCTTCTTCCAGGAGCGCACAGCTCACTACTGACATGCAGGTAAACATTCTTCTAAAGAGCAGGAAAAATGGAAATCCTGAAAACCCACAGGGTGGGATTTTCTAAGATAGTAGACATAATTCATTGAAATAACTGTAGGATATAAAGGAGAGTGAGGAGAAGCAATCCTCTCTTTAAAAACTGAAACTACAGAAGGACAGTAGGAAGAACACTGATCTGAGGCCTGAGAGGAATGTACCGTTAGACTTGCTGTGTTGACCTTGGAGAAGTCACTTAACCTCTCCGAACTTCACTTTCTGCATCTCTATTGTGACAGGTCTGCTTTCTAAACTAAGATTTCTAGTTCTAAAGCATGACAGACTTGTCTGACTTGACAAATACAAAGCTGTGTCTGTGAGGAAAGGGGAGAACAGGCAATCAGATTTCGGGGTTCCCATTCCCCGGGTCTCCATCTGCCAGGGGGGCCCATGCAGAATGCTTTCCTGAGCTAAGAGGTGCAAGGTGGAAACATGGTGCTGGGCAGGACCAGGGAGTTTTGATGTTTTGAGAAATCATTTTGACAAATGGCATCAGAAGCCAGACTGAGACATGAACCAAAGAGCCCCTGACACCTCTCCTTAGCCAGCCCATGCTTATTCATTTCTGCTTGTATAGGTGGCACTCTTCAAAGAAATGACAAAGGGCCAATATTAGTTTTGTGTAAATCAATTATCCATTAGCTAGTTTATTTAGCTCCTTCAGTTATTTCCTCAGGGGAAGATTTAAAAAACTTTAAGAATAGGCCAACTTTGTTTCCATTATTAAAAAAAAAACCCAAACAATCCACCACAACTTTAGCAAAGAAGGCAGAGTATGCCTCAGGCTTAAAGGTCTTTTTTTTAAGTTTTATTTTGATTGGTTTTTTTTTTTTGACAGAGAGAGAGAGAGAGAGAGAGAGAGAGAGAGAGAGAGAGAGATACAGAGACAGAGATAGAGAAAATGGGAGGGCCCATAACAGTCTCCATAGTTGTACATCATTGGTTTTTCCACATAGTTTCATTCCACAGGTGGGCGCGGGGCTGCACAGGGCAGGAACTGGGCCAGGGTCTCATCCCTGTGAGAACTGAACTGGGGGCACTCCCCAGTTCAGCATATGGGTCCTCATGGGCCGGGGTGGGGACTCGATCCTTGGTCCTGAGGGCTGCAAAGTGAGCGCTTAACCCACTGAGCCATCCCAGCTTCCCCTTGAAGTTATTTTTTATTGAAGCGTCTCATCTGGACTTCACAATTAGTTGCTTATTTCTAGCTACTAATGACTGTCACTTCAGCGCCTGCATTTCATTAAAGACCCTTTGTTTGTGTGTCTGTGAATGAATGAAAGTGACTCTTTGAACATATCAGCCTGGAGGCAGAAATCAGAGCTAGCAAATGATTAGCCTATTTCTTCATCCAAATGTGCATGCTTCATTGAGTATCCTCTATCCCATGTGTGTTCCATAAGACCAAGCCCTTTCTCATTTTTATTAAAACACACACACAGAGCACATTGCTATTCTCAACTTTTAAATGTACTCAGCTTCATTTACTGGTTTAGTGGACATTCACTGAGCACCTAAATTACAAAGTGCCCAGACACTGTTTTAGTTTCTATGGTTATAAAAGTAGGTAAAAGACAAAATCTGCCCCCTTCATCATGGACTAGAAGTTTTCAGAAAGATTCAGGGATCTAGGCTCACAGTTAAGGATGTGTTGGGACAGCAGCGGCAAGTACGGGCTCTAAAGAAATTAGAAGACGAAATATGAAGGAAGGCCACTCTCAGAGGTCCTTGGAAGTGGAACCATCATAGACTCCCTCCTTTCTTTTTGTCATTTTATCCAAAAGACTATGATTTCCATGGCAGGAGAGGAATTCTGAGATCCCTTGCACTAGCTATGACAATGATGAAAATGCCAGTTTGTTTTTAGTTAAACTTACTTATGACTCAGTCTCAGTGCAGAATGCTGTTGGTAGAAAATTAAAGAAAAAAATCCATCCTCCAAACCTGGGGGGTTCTTTTCCCCACATAACAAGCAAACTGCATGTAGGTGGCTGCTGGCATGACTGCGGTTACTTAATTCTATGTGAACCACCATCTTCGCCTTTCTCTCATGGTTGCCAGATAGCTGTCCCAGCTCCGAGCATCACTTCTACGTTAAAGAACAAGGAAGGTGGAAAGAAGAAGGAGACTTGGTGTAGCTGTATTTGTTCTGGTTAGCCAGAAAAGCGTATTTCCTCCCAGAAGATCCCAACAGATCTCTACTTTAGTCTCATTGGCCAGAACGGGGCTACATGGCTACATGTAGCTGCAAAGGAAGCTGGAAAGAGGGAATTTAGCTTTTACAGTCTTTACACCACACGGAGCATGGGGAAAGGAGAATGGAAATGAGGCTGGCTTAAGCACATGGCACTGTGCACCATCAAGACCCCATATTAAAGGATATTCATAAAGGGTGGTCGGGCAGGCCTTGATTTATCTTTGATCTGTTCTCCACACTGTGGCCTATGTGATACTCTTAAAGGAAAAATATAATCATTTGATTCTCCTGCTTAAAAATCTGTCTTTGGTTTCTTAGTGCTTATTCTGTTATAAGCTCTTATATGACCCCCTGTTATTTCTCTATATAAATTACCACTTTAACTTGTACTTGTGTTTCTCTCACCATTTAATCCTAATAGTAGGTGCTCAGTAAATATTTATTGAATGAATGCATGAATGAATGAGTGAATGAGTGAATAAATGACATGAATACTATATACTTAAAGGACTTGATCTTGAATTCCAGCTTTGAATGGGATGCTTAGTGTATCAAGGTTTTAGGGGTGGTGATTTCTGTACATGTATGGTATTTATGAGTTTGAGATCATTCTGCTTTGGAGATGGATTAAACACAACCTCAAGATCCCATAAACCTTAATAACAATGTTCAAAGAATTGCTCCACAGGCCACCAAGCATGAGTTGAGCTAGGAGCCAGTTCCCCGAAGCACCATGCCTGGCATTACAGTGCCAGAGAGAAGGATGGAGCAGCGTTAATTGTTTTGTCTCCTGGAGGCTCATTTTTATGGTTTTGATATTACCATAGGTAGTGTTTCATAAAGTACTTCTATGACAAACATTTCCCCCATTTAATTGAAGAGAAAAGCAGGCAAGAATGATGTTCTAGGTCAGTGAATAAATGGCTTCTTGATGATACTTTAAGGGGAATGACTTTTCTTTGAGCTTGGCTGGAATAGCCAAGCCTTAGAAGGCATGGTCTCTCTTGTAGAAGAATCTATTGTTTGTGTAGAAATACGAGAGCAGCAGGTCCTTTGGGTAAGATAAGCCACAGAATAAGGAATGTCTGTGAAAGGCCAGCCACAATGCAAATGAGGAAAGTGGACACTGCCCAATGTCGCGCTCTAGCAATGTCAGAGAACCTAAAAACTCTTTATTACAATCTCCTCAAATCCCCCTAATTTGAGTGTGCCATCTGCTGCTTATTGGGAACCACCCCCCTTTCCAGATAAACACACTGATACTTAGGGAAGGTACGCTGTCCAAGGCCAAAAGCGACTGTTGCATAGTGAGATTACTGGTATGAAACCCAGGCAATCTTGCTCCAGAGCCGGCTCCTACGACCAGGGCAGCAGCTGCCAGGGCAGCTCCTGGGGAGGCCTCGGATCCCCTGCGGCTTTAGCTGAGTGGAAGAAGATGGGGCAAGACGGGCCCACTTCCTACGTTAAAAAGCTTAGCAGTGTGGAAGGCAGAACACTAGTCCCCCTGAAAGATGCCCATGGCTTCATCACTGGATCCTGAGAAAACGTCACCTTACTGTGAATGTGTTACCTTTCATGGCAAAGGGGCTTCGCAGCTGTGATTGAGGCTAAGGACCCTGACATGGGTGATGATGCTGGACTATCCGGGTGGGTTCAGTCTAACCACGTGAGTCCTTGAACGATGAGGACTTGCCCCAGCTGTAGTCAGTTAGAAAGATGTGACCACAGAAAAAGCCAGATGGCACTCTGCTGGCTTTGACGGAGGAGGGAGGGTCCAGAGCTACAAGGAATGTGGGTGGATTCTAGAAGCCAGAAAAGGCAAGGAAATAGATTGTCCCTGAGAGCCTTCAGAAAGGTATGTAGTTCTGCCAGTCCCTTGATTTTAGCCCGGGGAGACCTATTCCAGACTCCTGACCTTCAGAACTATAAGATAGTAAATGTATGTTGTGTTTAGTCATTAAACTTGTGCTTATGAGTGACAGAAGCAATAGAAAACTAATACACACAGTGGCCCCTAATGTTTGGGAAAAAAGTATTCTGCATGTTTTCTGAAACAGATTAGTACTTTCTCCTTCTGGGAAGGATGTAGGTAGATTTCCGTAGACTCACTGCTGTCTTTCCTTCTGAACAGCTTAACAGTCAAGCTACTGGTCCACCTGGAATTGTGGCAGTCTGCTCAGACGAAAATGTCAGGGATGATGACAGGAGAGATATGGGTCTCTAACCTGAAGTAACTATTTCCATGGCATTTTAAATACATCAGGTCTTGGCCTACCTGGGGCCAAGTAGATGTGGTTCACAGGTTATTTCTAGGAGCTCCTTTTTATTTTTTTTGTTTTTTAAAGATTTGTTCTATTGTTTTTGACAGAGAGAGAGACAGAGAGAAACAGAGAGAAGGGGAAGAGGCCAGAGCAGTCTCCATAGTTGTGTGTCATCAGTTTTCAACATGGTTTCGTTCTACACAGGTGGGCAGGGGCCGCACAGAGCAGGAACCAGGCAGGGGCACACCTCCATGAACTGGGGGCCAAACCGGGGCCTCCCACATGGCAAGCTCACCCTGGTGAGAACCGTACTGGGGCCACTCTAGTTCAGCATATGGGTCCACATGGGCCGGGGCTAGGATTCAAACCTCGGACCCCAGGGCTGCAAAGTGAGCACTTAACCCCCTGATCCATCCCAGCTTCCCGCCCAGGAGCTCCTTAAGAGGGTCACAGTATCCCATGAAATCCAGCATCACATTCAACACATCAAAAAGCAAATGTCCTTTTTTATTTCCCATCTCAAATTTCACCTTGCCACATTCTTCAACCTAGCCTACCAAGGAGAATTGTACAGCGATGCCACATAGCCCAGATAACTAGGCCGGCGCCACAAAATGCCCCAGATGGGAACATGAGGCCTTTATATTAAGTTTCGACAGAAATATTCCAGTTTTAATGAGTATATTACCTTCCCGTCACTGCTGGGAAAAGGTCAGTATCTTTGTTGCTAAAGGAGAACTGGTTTACCCTGGAATACTACCCACAATTTTTTACTCCTGGAGAAGAGCAAGGAGCACAAGATTTTGTCCTATTTCTGACCCCAAGGACGTCCTGGACTCTGGAATCACCTGCCCTTTCTGGCTCACTTCCTTTCTTCTTTTTTAAACATATGTTTTATAATTTTTAAAAGACTAATTAAAATAGCTAATATACAACATTATGTTGGTTTCAGGTGTACAGCACAGTTATTCAACATCTATATACCAAAGAAGTGGTGACCTTGATGAGCGCAGTGACCTTCCGATACCATACCACACGAGCACGATAGTATTGTCCCTATTCCCCATGCTGTACACAACAGTCCCATGACTTTTGCCTGGAAATTTGAGCCTCTTATTCCCCTTCACCCCCCCCCCCCTTTTTTAAATTTTCAATTACGGTACCGTTGACAATTAATATAATTTTGTATTAATTTCAGGTACATAACATAGTGGTTAGACATGTATATAATTTAAGAAGTGATCCCCCTGACTAGTCTAGTACCCACCTTACACTACACATAATTATTATATATTATTGACTATATTCCCTATGCTTATTTTATACCTCCATGACTATTTTGTAACTACCAATTTGTATTTCTTAATATCTTCACCTTTTTCATCCCGCCCTCAATCCCCAACTATCACCCCAAATCTCGTACCCATCTGATACCATACATAGTTATTACAATGTTACTGATTATAGTCCTCATGCTATCCCTACTTCCCCACGACTACTCTGTAGCAACCAATTGTACTTCTTAATTCCTTCCCCTTTTCCACACACCCCCTCAACACCCCTCCCATCTGAATTCCATCAAAATGTTCTCTGTATCTATGAGTTGTTTCTGTTTCATTCGTTTATTTTGTTCTTTAGATTCTACTAATAAGTGAAATCATGTAGCATTTGTCTGTCTCTGTCTGACTTACTCCACTCAGTATAATACCCTGTAGGTCCATCCATGTTGTTGCAGATGGAAATATTTCATTCTTTTTTACGACTGAGTAATATTGCATTCTATATATGTACCAACTGTTCTTTATCCATTCATCCATTCAGGGATGCCCAGGTTGCCTCCACAGTCATCAAGAAGAAAGAGAGAGAAACAGGTTACATGTAGAGCACCTGGTACCTCTCATCTACATGAAAAAAAACCCTCTCCTTCCTCTGCTTGTGTGTTAAGAACCATGAAGTAGAAAGGAGAGATACAAATGTGAGAAACTACTGGATTTCAGACACTGACCACACAGTTTGGAAGGCAGTGGACTTACCCACCACCTAAGAAGAAAGGCTCTCACAGGACCTACTAAAATACTTGGGGAGGGCTCTTGAGTATGTAAGTGGGTTGTAGGAGTAGGGACTATTTACAGAGGTGAATCACATCAGTAAGGACACTGTCTCAGGTGTGACTTCTACAAGGTGGTACTACCTGCCCAGTAAGAACTCCCTGCTGCATTGGTGATATTCTTATTACAATTCCTTGTGAATCCCTGGTTAGGGGCTAAATTGTGTCCTCCCCAAATTCAAATATTGAAGTTCCAATTCCCAGTGACTCAGAGTGTGGCCTTATTTGGAGATAGGGTCTCTACAGAGGTAATCATGTTAAAATGAGGTCATTAGGATGGGCCCTAATCCAATATGACTGTGTCCTTATAAAAGAGGGCTATTTGGACCTACACATGTGTAAAGGGAAGGTGATGTGAAGAGACAGGGAGAAGACAGCCATCCATAAGCCAGGAAGAAAGGCTTACAATAAATCCTTCCCTCACAGCCCTCAGAAGGAACCAGCCCTGTAGACACCTTGATCCCAGACTTCTAGATGCCAGAACTTTGAAACAATAAATTTATGTTGCTTAGACCATCCAGTGTGTACTGCTTTGTTACAGCAGCAATAGCAAACTAATACACTCCTCATGATTTTCCAGATCCCAGAAATTCATTTTTCCCAATGCTTTCTGTTCATGATTTCCTCTCATGCTCCCTTCCTCTCCCCTCTCTTCCCCTCCTCTACTCTTTTTTTTCTCTTCTCCTCTCCTCTCCCATCCCCTCCCATCCCCTACCCTCTCTTCCCCTTCCTCTTCTTCTACTTCCTCCTCCTCTGGCTTTCTCTCTCTCTCTCTCTTTCTCTCTGTCTTGATGACTAATTATTTCCAGATTAAACAGTGTTCCATGGGCTAAATAGATTAGTTTGATGTCTTATGTATTGTTTGATTCCCAGGAAGCCACACACATAACTACTTCAAAGCTCTGGGCTTCTAAAAGCCAAGAAGGGAATAATGGGATAGCTCAGCAGGTTGAGCACTTGCCTTGCAATCATAAGGTCATGGGATCTAATCCCAGCCCCAGTCTATGCAAACCCATATGCTGAACTGTGACGCAACTGGCAACCACCAGGATGGCAGGAGAGGTTCTTACCGCCCATGCAGGAGGCCCCAGTTTAGTTCCTACCCCGTGCAGCCCCACATCCACCTGTGTGGAATGAAACCATGTCACAACTATTGATGTACAACTATAGAGACTATTCTGGGTCCTCCCCACTTCTCACTCTCTCTCCTCCTCCTTTCAAACAACTAACTCTTAAAAATAATAATAATAAAAGCCAAGATGATGTCTACTGTTAGGGTTGGTTACAAAGACCAGATTCATAGACTAGATTCAAAATCAGGAGGATTGGGAACACACTGTTTTCCAGAATCAGGAGTGAGGAGTAGCACAATTAAAGATGGTCTTTTGTTTGTTCTAAAACTATCTGTAATAAGGAATAAATGTTAATTCTGATATTAGGGCAAAGATATGTAGACAAAACACCACACAAACATTTTGACAGGTAAATGACTTAGCAGTGCAAATATAAGATATTTTTCATTTGAATCAACCGAAAGCTTACAATATAACATGGCAGCAAAATATAAAAAGCTAATTTTATTTTAGGACGTATTGCCAGAAATATAGTGCCCTGAATGAGGGAGGTGAAAGGCCCTCGTCTGCACTAGTGGAGCCTCACTTAGGAATGCCAAGTTCCCTTCTTACACCAGATGTAAGAGGACATCTACAGACTATAGTGAAGCATAAAAGCAAATGACCTAGATCTCATGAAAGCACTACATGGCAGGTGTGGAGGCTGGCAGGGCAGTGATTAGTCCCTCTTCCCTAATATCTATCAACTAATAAAACCACAGTCCAAGTAATAAGTGTGATTGCTCGACCAATGCAGTTTCCAAGCAAGGACTGTGGCCCTTTCTTTGTAGAGGTTCTGGATCTGCCATTGCCCAGATCTAGAAGCACTTCTTGAGCCAAGGCCCGGTCCTAGGAGTTACTTTTGCACCTTAAAATGCAACTATGTCATCTTAACCTATTAGCCTAGTCCTCCCTAGGATAAATTAATCCATCAGATGAGCGAACAGGACCACCCGAAAGGACGGGGTGCACTAGAAGGTGGGGGTAGGAGGAGGGGTGGTGGCTAAGGCTTAAACTGGAAGGCAGGCAGGCCCACGTGAGGGGCTGCAGGCGGAAGGGTGGAGGTGGAGATGGGATCAACTGACCCCTCTGAAGCCAGGGGAGGCCTGAGATTGTCAGGCCCTGGGGTTAGAGTGGGTGTCTAGGAGGGAGGGGACATGCTGAATGGGGGTGTGGTGAAGACTCACCTCAGAAAGCCCTCAGAGTGGCTTTTCTGCATGTGATTCTTACCCTTGCTTGTCCTAAGGAAATTGCTTTCCCTCTGAAGGTCTTTTCTCCCATGAATGAATTGGATGGGCTCCACTGTGCAACACACTTTTGCAGAAAATGTTTCAGACAGACATTCCTTGTTTCTCTGAAATCTGAGTGCCTTCTGTGTGTGCTAGCTGAATTTCTGGGTGTTTCCCGGCCAGTTCAGACCAGCACTCCTCCTTCCCCTGCCTTCAAGGTCATTACTGGTTCTGCGGAGGAGGGGTTGAGAAGCGAAAGAGGAGAACAGCTCCCTGACTGCCTGCCCTGTGGCGTGAACCTCTGAGCCACCTGTCTTGCCTCTTCCCCAGGTTAGCGTAGAATTCACATGATGCAGGTGGTAGCTCTTAAGAGCTGATAGGGGCTGCACTCGGCCTATCCCTCAGGCTCAATGTCCCTGGAGAGAGTTGGGGGGTCAGTGTGAGCCTCATGGGGGTGGGGTTCTAGCATGGGTGGAGGGCTTTCCAGCAGAGCCTTATGTGGAAGGACAGCACCATTAGAAATATGGGTGAACTTTCTCAGAAATGTTTTTGTCCCTAAGCGGTCTCCTTTTGGACACCAATTACATGCTGGCTTGAGACATTGTCCACAAGCCTGGGGAGTTGGGAGGTGCAGGGTTTACAGCGGGGGACTGGGGAGATGGAGAAAAAGCACAGCCTGCATTTGTAGTAACGCATGTGCAGCAGAGAGAGCGAGAACTTCCATTTGATAACATCTTCTGACAGACAGAAAGCCTTCCCAACATGTAGGTCATTTGAGGATGCACAGATTTCATGGAAATAAAAACCTGGTGTTTGCGTGCATGTGTGCATATGCACATGTGTGTGTGCGTGCATGCGTGTGTGTGAACTTGTTATCAGCCAGTGCTGGAAATAAAGCTCAGCCAGTAGGCAGTTAGATTTCAGTCTTGCTGCAGCAGGTAGGAAAAGAAGAGAGCTTTAGGGGATTGTGGTGGCCTCTCCAAGGCCACCGGGAATGTTGGGAAGGGCCCTTTCCTGCCGTCTCTGGGTTGCTCCACTGGGGCCGAACCCAAAGCACTTTGGAGTCTAAGCCCCCAATAGCAGCTGGAGAAAAGACAGTGCACAAGTCTAGCAATGCAGTGAGCGGCTGGGAGAAATAGGCTTCTGACAGTGGACTCATAGATGAGGTAACTACAACAGTGGGCACTGTGTCCAGAGGACAGAAAGCAGCCACAGAGCTACTTAGAGTTCTGAGCATTTGCAGGTGTGACAATGATTCCTATCCGACTGGGAGGCAAGAGCGGTCTCCCAATGACACACCTGTTAGGTCCCTACCCCTCCATTGTCTTTTCCCTAAGCAGGCTGCCCTGCCCATGGCTCAGGCAGCAGCTGGTTGCTGTCCCAACTGTCTGTGCAAAGCTGCAAAAGCTTAGGAATAAAGCATCAACAAAGACCTTTATTTGATTCAATTTTATGATATTAAGAGCGTTTTCTTTCCCTAAATTATAATTTGCTATGAATAGCAGTCAGATTACTATGCATCCTCCAAGCCTATCCCACTCCTAAGACATGAGGTGGGATAAGATGTGGTTGAACTATGAAGTGCCAGACGGACCTCAGCCTTGCCCCCGACCAGCTGCGTAACCACGAACAAGTCTGCATCTGAGCTTCCTTCTGCTCATAAAAGGGTTTCAATGGCTTCTACAATCCCCTCCAGCTCTTACAATCTCTGTGACTTTGTCCTTCGAGTCCATAGCTCGTCACATCTTCTGAGGACATACACGGAATGCTCTTTGCCCTGAGAAACGGTTCTTCCCAGATGTGTCTCTGGTGGGTCTCCATGCCCTCCTCAACAGGAGAGGGGAGCAGCTCAGCTGAAAGGCGAGTGTGGGCCACAGAGTTGGCCCCTGGCTCTGGCTTCCCAGGAGCCAGGAGCTTGCAGAAAATGTGGCTCATCTCTGCTCCCTGCCTCAGGGTTAGAGGAACCAGGATCACGCCCCACAGGGTGGGGCAGTGTGACCCCTCCTGCGGTTCCAAATCAGAATGTCCAGTGTCCCAGTCCCCATGTTCTTCCACAGACCAATCGCTAATATAGGTGATACTTTGATCTGCATCTGCCTTATTCCTCCTTCTCTCACTCATTGGTTCTAAATGGGAACAGGAGACGCCATTAAATGGACTCTCCTAAACCCCAACAATAACCCTGGAGTCCACAGCATGAGGGCAAACCTACCGCTTGGACTGAAACATCACCAACTCTTTTCTGTTGTTGTTGGCAAAGAATTCAGGACTCTTCAGAACTCTGCTGTAGTTTGCGAGCCATCTGGATGGAGCAAGTGGGAGCTTAGTTCAAGTTATTCTCAAGGAGACCTGGTGCTGGCAACAGCTCACAGTTCCTTAGTCAAGGGGAAGCTTGGGGTCACCAGCGGCACCTCCAAAGTAACTCAGGCTGGGCCGTGTCTAGCTGGACAGCGAGCCAAGGGTCCACTTGCTTAAATAACTCACAGGCTGCCTCTGGGTGTGTAAACAGCCTGGTCTAATGTGGGCTGACAGGTGATTTCATGCCTCATTTAACTCTTTGCATTGCAAAGGAACGCAACAGAGATGGGATCATCAGAATAATTTTACACTTGTAAGTGGCTTTTTTCCTGAAGGAATAAAATATTGCAAACCCAAACTATAAAAGAAGTATTTGTCTGGATAGTCTGGAGCAAAACAAAAGTGGCAATTTGTTCCAATATTAAATTGCACACACCTCGCCCTCTCCCCTCTGCCTGGGTGGGCAGCCTCACAGAGAGTTTCTCAGGGCAAGTGGGAGGTAGTGTTTGTGCTGTGCTCCAAAGTGTTAGGAAGCAGAGACAGAAAAGGAGGGAGAAAGAGTGTGTGGAAAGGACAGACAGAGCCCAAAAGGGCAGTGCACCCTGGACCTTGAAGCCTTGGTCTGAAGGGAACCGTAAACCCTCAAGTCAAATCCCTGCCCACCACCAAGTGGCCATGTAGCTGCGTAGGCTGTCCGGCCCAACGGTCATCTCCAAAGACAATGGCATTCTAGTCAACCCTCTGGGACAACTTAGCTGGCAGTGCCCCCTTGCAGAGCTGAGGGCATAAACAAAACTCTTGTGCTTATTCCCCGGTGGCAAATGAAACCTGAGTGCCTGGTCACCCCTCTGACAAACTGCTAGCCTCAGTAAGGACCGGGTTCAAACTCCATGGGCAAACGGCTCCGTGCTCTTGAACACCCGGGTTTTAAGCCGGTGGCATTTAGCACAGCGAGCCATGCAGGTGCTAAGGGGAAAGGTAACAGGCGGACCTTTCCTGAGTCTTCCTGACCTTCGCTTTTGGCCAGGCGGCCTCCTCTCCATGTCTAGCAGAAGCCTGGCTGCCTTGAGCACACAGCTCTGCAGGCTGACCCTCCAGATGGACGCTGCTGAAAGCCCTTGCTGGTCTGGGCCAGCAGCCCCGTCTGCATCATCTACGATAAACTGATTATGGTAATGGTGGCGGGGAAGCCCCACTCCAAGGCCCCTGTAGACCACAGGGCTTTGGAAAGAGTACAGACTAACATATTGCCTGGGAAGATGAAACATACCCCAAATCTTAAAGATGTCATCTCAGAAAAAAAAAATGAAATCTTTGCAGGTGTTGAGTTGAAAGCTGAGATGGAACCTCGATCGCCCCCATGTGGCCAGGACTCTAGGTCCCATGCAAGGCTGCTGTGGGAGGGTTTGGACTTCGTTCTGACAAGCATGCCAGAGGAAGTTCAGGCATGGGCCCTGTAGCTCTGAAATTAAACTTCCTGTCACTAGCCCGGATTTTCAAATCCCACTTGGCTGAGGTATATGAAAAGTTAATGCCCTTGCAAATGAATCAAACCTGGAGAGAAACGTGGCAAAAGCCTGGATTTTTCAACCTGCCAACAACCTCTCTGACACGAGGAAGGGAACAAAATGCTAAGAAGCTATCCATCCTCCTTGGGTGCCCCATTTCCAGTTCATGGGTGCTCACAGGTGCTCAACACTCCTTCCATAGTTGCATCGCCCCTTCCAGGGCAGGGTGCGGGAAGTTACCGACCTGCCAAGGCAAGACGAGAGGGCCTGGAAAATGTGCTTTGCAGAAGTGTTGTTCCTTCTGTGGGGCTGCCCTAACGCCCACTGGCTGTGCGTCACATGCACAGGGGGGCATGCCATGCATGCCTGTAGCCAACAAGGACCGGTAACTGCGGGGAGAAGCGGACAAGGTCACGATCCCATCGGCACATCCTAGCAAAGTATCTGATGCTGGAGAAGCATTTGTACCGACAAGGTCGGCCCTTCACTGACATTTACTGCATAGCTGTCCGGTCGTGTGGAGAACACGAATGTACGTAAAACAGTCAAGGACTTTATAGTTCACCACACAGGAGTCTTCACACCACCTGGGAGTTTACTGTACTGGCCTCTGACCTCTGAATTCCGGGTACAGAGAAGGGCAGGAAGTTGTGTAATCCAAAGTGGTAAGAAGAAAGGCTGTTCTCCCTGTGACATCTTCCCAGAGCACTTCTTAATATGACCCCATTAAGGGGACAGTCCTGCATGCTCCTTCCTTCACCCTCAGTGTGGCAGCCCCTCCTTCTTTGGATTACAGGTCCCTACTGCCCTGCCTGTTCCCAAAGACCCCTCGTTTAGATATCCCATTTGGCATGCTCTTTCCACAAAGTGCTTCCACACTATGGTTTTGCTAACTCACTAGTGACATTTAAATGAATATTTCCCAGGCCCCAAAGTCCTAGGATCCTCATCTTTTCCTAAAATGAAAGTAACTATACTCCTATGTTGCTAATTAATACTTGCCTTCCTTATAGAAGAATTCGGACAGTGACCTTCTGACCATCTAATGTCAGGTTAAGCCTGCTCAGGACAGCATCCGCCTGGGGGCTGCCCCGTGTCCTCTGTGAACACCCGCTCTGAGCAGGTGATGCCGAGTCTGCTGGCACTGCTGCCTCGGCTGCCGGAGCCAAGAGACCTGGCACGGGGGTGTGGTGGGAGGCGGCCCTGGGTTTATTGCTCCTCACCAAGATTCATGAAATTACCTTTATTGATAGGAAGCACCATAGAGAGTGTGTATGTGCATGCATGTGTGTGCACGTGTGTCTGTGCATATGCATGTATGTGTGTGCATGCAAGGGAGTGTGAGCAAGCAATAGAATTTTCATTAAAGCTTTCCAACAACTAAAGTAAAAAATACAATGGAATATTACTCAGCAATAGAAAAGATGAAATACAGTCATTTGTGACAACATGGACGGACCTTGAAAACATCTTATTAAGCGAAATAAGTCAGAATGAAAGAATCAAGAAACATATGACCTCGCTTAGAGGTGGAATATAAAACTGAAAAGAACAAGGAAACAAAGACTCATGGACACAGGCAATAGTTTAGTGGTTACCTGAGGGTAAGCAGGGAGGTGGGTGGGAGAGATGGGTGGGGGGGAGTAGAGAGGGGGAATCAAACACATGGTGATGGAAAGAGAGCTGATTCTGGGTGGTGAGCACATAATGTGATGTATAGACAATGTGATGTAGAATTGTACACCTGCAAACAATGTAATTGATATTAATGTCACCCCAATAAATTTAACCAAAAAAAAAAGAGATGCAAAATAAAAAAATAATAAGTATATGTATGTGAGTTCACATTTTTCTGAGTCAGGTAAGATTTAATATATTGTGCGAGACTAGAAAAGTTTAAAATATCTCTGCTTTTTGTTGCTTCTTAACTATGACTCCAATTTCATTCTTGTTCCCAACAGCCCTTAGACCAGGAGTGGTCAACTTTTCGGCTTCCCTGGGCCATGCTGGAAGAAGAATTGTCTTGGGCCATACATAAAATACACTCACACTACCAGTAGCTGATGAGCTTAAAAAAAAAATCACAAAAATTCTCATAATATTTTAAGGAAGTTTATGAATTTGTGTTGGACACCATTCAAAGCCGTCCGGGGCTGCAGGCATTTATGACTACATTTTTTTTGGGGACAGCCTTCATATTTGTATACATTTAGAGTTTATAATAAACGTTTTCACTATAACCAAAAGTTCCATATATTTTTAGACTTAGTCTAAAAGCTCAGTGGATTGTATTCACCGGAAGTTTTTTTGCTCATGTTTCACCATCTCTAAGGTTACCTAAAGGCTTTTCTCTGATAGTTTTTTAAAAGAATCACTCATGGAAAGCTATCTTCTGTGGGTTCTTAAATGTTGGACAAGTTTTATTGACTTTATTTTGAATGATGATTTGTCTGTGTACAAAATTCTTAGCCCATGCACGTTTTTATTTCTTTCTTTTTTTTGGTCATTGATGGTTTCATAAGCATTATCTGTACTCTCTTTGAATGTTTCTGAAGGAGAGCTTTAGGCTTGTCTGACTTAAAAAATATATGGCTTTGTATAGGTTACTTGATATTCCCACTGGGTTGACAAAATGATGATGTCTTATTTCTAAAGTTTACTAATACTCCTAAAATACAGCATAGTGTTGATGGCTCTTCAGCAAATTTTCCTGGAGCAAAGTGTACTCTTTCAATCTATAAATTCAAATGTTTAATTTTTGAAAGTTGTATGCAATTATCTTTGATTCTTTGTGTTCCATTTGCATAGTTCTCTTCTTCAGAGACATTTTATTATGTGTCTATGGAGTCTTTTCTGTCACCCACATCCTCCATTTTATCTCTAATCCTTTTAAAGGGTTATTTTCTTTGCTTTGATAATGCTGCCCTCCAGAACCCCTCTCCTATGTTCAGCAGTGTTTATTTTACTTTGTGTTGCTTTAAAATCATCTTCCTATCTGTGATGATTTTCCTCCTTTATTTTTATGGTGAGCTATATCTATCGCTTATGTTTCTTTTCCTTTCATTTCATCGTGTCATCCCTGACCTCTTTATCTTGTATTTGAGTTTTGGGTGGTTTTCTTCATTTGTTTGAGTTCATGGTCACGTTATTTTTTCATTTGTCTGTGAGAATCACCAATAGTGAGTATTCTACATTTACCATTTGTTCCCTAGTTCTTTTTCTCTTTTTCTATTGCAATGTTTTTATTGTAGCATGTTATAGTATCCTGTACTGGTTTCTTTTTTTATTGTTATTCTTCATTGAATCTGGAGAATTCTTCTTGATACAGATACTTGGGAAAAGTTTGTGTTGGGTAGGAGGTAGGATGTTGTTGTGAGTTGGTAATAATTTGCCTGGACTCACTATTAAATCTCATTACAAATGCTTGTGTGTTAATGAGCTATTTTAGCCATTGTTTCTTTTGAGTCAACAGCCTGCAGCCATGCCTTACTAACAGTCAGCTTCCTAAATACACAGCACAACTGTGCATTTCCTTTTTCAGTTTCATCTACTACCACACAGTGTCACGTAGGGTCCAAGAATGCCTCTCTTTCCAGCTTTGTAGTAGTCTTGCCATTTCTCCAAGGGTTGTTGGCTTCATTCTTTAGGGCAGGGATTCCCAACCCCATGCCCGCAGGTGCCATGGCGCCCGCGGCCCCATTTGTGTGCGCCCGCCGTTATTTGACTGCATCAGAAGTTTTTCATAAACACTAAGTAAAACTATAATTTATTTTTATACATTTGTTAGAATTTTAAAATATTGTTTGAGTATCTACACAGGTTTATTATATTCGTTGGTATGTTTGCGATATCGTATGTGTAAATTTTTCCCTAGCTTTCACCTTTGTACGTGTCGCGTCGTGTGTAGCCGCTGCACTCTTTACACTCTCCTCCCCCCAACCGGGAGGCGCCAAGTTGCCGTTTTGATTGCGGTTGCTGGACTGATCGGGTCATGACGGTTAGCTAGGATCACAGTGTTTTGATATATTCGATTTTAAATGAACTAAAAGTGAGGTAGGTCATCTGTTATTATGGTGGCAATTTGATATGATATTGTAGTTCTATAACTATTTTTATTTGTATTTTTTTAGTCCTAAAATGAGTGGACCAAATAAGAGAAAACGAACCCATAATTTTAACACAGACTGGGAGGAATCATATGGTTTCATTAATTTAAAAGGTAAATGCGTTTGCCTGTTGTGTGGCAGTAGTATTGCAGTGCCGAAAAAACATAATGTTGAACGTCACTTTCAGACAAGTCATACCACTTTTGATACGAATTATCCACTTAAATCTGAAGTAAGAAAGAAAAAATAAATCAACTAAAATGAAGTTGAACTACTCAACAGACTATTTTCACTAGACATGTGGAAAAATCTAAAAAGGCAACCATTGCTTCTTTCAAAATTTCTCACATGCTCGCAAAGAAGAAAAAACCTTTCCAGGATGGTGAATTGTTCAAAGAAGCATTTCTGACTGCTGCTGATTGTTTGTTTGAGGAATATTCTAACAAGCATGAGATTATGTCGGCGATACAAGACCCACAGTTGTCAAATAACACAGTCACAAGAAGAATACACGCAATTTCAAAAGACTTGCAAACTCAGTTAAAGACTGACTTGGAAATATGTGACTGCTTCTCTCTGCAATTGGACGAGTCAACAGCTATATCAGACACCGCACAGTTGGCAGTTATGGTGAGAATGGTATTTAGTAACTTCACAGTAAAAGAGGAGCTGTTGCAAATATTACCAATGAGAGGACAGATGAGAGGTGAGGATATTTATAAAACTTTCAGAACATATGCCAGGTCGATAAACATGCCTTTGCATAAGTTGTCTGCGATAACTACTGATGGGGTACCAGCAATGGTTGGTAAAAACAAAGGATTGATTGCCCTTTGCAGGAAAGATGAATCATTTTCAAACTTTATGTCCTACCACTGTATTATCCATCAGGAAGCTTTGTGTTGTAAAATACTGCCCTTTGAACATGTTATGAAAATAGTCACAAAGAGAATCAACTCTATTCGAGCAGCTCCATTGCAACACCGACTTTTCAAGGCCCTGTTAGAGGATACTGAAGATAAAGAACACGATCTCATCCTGCATACTGAAGTACGTTGGCTCAAAAAAGGTAAAGTTCTTACAAGATTTGTGAACTTAATTGAAGAAAGAAAAACATTTATACATGATAAAAATGAAAATTATGATGAACCAACAGACTCTTGCTGGCTGGTGGATTTGGGTTTTCTTGCTGACACCATGAAAAAATTAGATTCTTTCAATTTGGAGTTGCAGGGAAAAGACAAAAATATAGCTGAAATGATAAGCTCTGTAAACACATTTAAAGCAAAATTGACTTTGTTGATATCACATCTGCATATCAAGCCTCTCGTGCACTTCCCATATATGAGGAAAATGCTAGGTAACAATGAATTAAACATGTCATTATTTATTGAGACCCTGCAAGTGCTTCAAAAACAGTTTGAAGAGAGATTTCTGCAGTTTACAAATATCGACTTGCCAAATAAATGTAATAGAACTAGCCGCATGTATTGCAGACCTTGTTCAGGGGAAAGCAGAAGAACTAGAGTTAGAAATTTTGAACCTTAAGAATGATATTTTTCTAAAATCCTTAATATCAGAGGACTTATGAAACATAGTTGACAAAGAAAGGTTCCCATTTTTTTAAAAAGCGGCATATAAAATCAAATCGTTTTTCGGGTCAACGTATTTATGCAAATCTTTGTTTTCAAACATGAATTTAATAAAATCACGCTATAGATCTTGACTTACCGATGAGCATCTTAATAACTGTTTGCTAACAGGGTTGTCATCATACTCTCCTAATTACGAGGCACTGGCCAATGAAATGCAATGCCAAAGATCACACTGACAGATTGTTTTTTTTTGTTTTCTTTTATGTTTTTTTAAATGATTTTATTATACATATGTTTTTTATTTACTTTGTATTGTTTTGTATATATGTTTCTTTGTATGTATATAATTTGTACAATAAATTTATTATTTTTAAATTATTTTTGTTTATTATTTTTTATTCTTGTTCAATAATAAATATCCTTAGAAATAGCTGGTGCCTGCCGCCCTACCAATATTTTAGAATGCTCTCTAGGGTATAAAAAGGTTGGGAACCCCTGCTTTAGGGTATATATACTCTGGAGTGCCAGTTTTGGAAATGTGTTGTCAGGATACGCAGTCTGGTCATAGTCCTCTTCTCTCAGCCGTTCCTGAACTTTTGCTCCTTTGCATTTGGCCAGCCCTATATTGTATATTGTGTTTTGTGGATACAGAATCTCCCAGCTTTATTGTAAATGGAATTTACACTTATTTTTCTATGGTATGATTTTCCAGAGAAAAATGGGAAGAGCTTTCTTTCTGATCACATCTTGAAATTCAAAGTGCACCATGCTGTTTTTACTGTTCCAAAGTTTAGAGCAGACACACATAGGTTTTCTTTCCAGTTTAGCATTTAGAATAGCTGTTTTACAAATCAGCACAACACACAGAACTGGAGTCTAAAGAAACCAAATCAAGTATTGAACTTTGAGTACTAGGAGTGTTAGGAAACAGTTGGCTAGAATAATTAGGTAAAGTAGCCACAGCTTTTGACAATGAAAATAGAGAGAAGGGGCAAACATATACATCACCATTCAAAAGGCCCCAAAGAAGCTTTTCTAGAATGGGAAATCATTAATCTTTAAGAAAAAAGTTGATTTAATTCTGGAAGGATATTAATGCTATATTAAGTTAAAAGGGGACCATATAGATGAATCCAGAGAGAGAAAATGAGAACAGTTTTACCTTGGTTGTTACATCTTTTGTAAATCCTTCCTCCATCTCTAAGTCTTGAATAATTCTATTATTGTTATTATTAGCAACCATAATACTGTCAACCGAGTGCTTATTATATGCCTGATCAAGTGCCAAATGCCACCCAAATTCCAATGAGGTAAAACTATTATTATCCCCAATCGAAGACATGAGAAAACTGAGATTTAGCAAGTTTAACTAACTAGCTCAAGGTCACATAATCAATAAGTGTTATGATCAGCATGAGGACCCAGATCTGCCCGATTAATACATCTTTTACTTTAATCACTACGAATCATCAGTCACCTAATTTATATGATCACACTAATGGATATTGCAGTTTAATTCTAAAAGCAACATGTAGTTATATAATCATATATGACCTTTCTCAGGCATTTACACCTAGGAAACAACTTATGTGCTAGGAGCTATCGAATGGCCACTCTCAGAAATGCATGTTTACTGATTTAGCTATAGGGGTGAGGAGGTGGGCAAGGAGGCAGAACACCAGTCAACAGCTTCTTGAATACAGTAAGAGAGGATTATTTCTCTTATGTAACAAGGAATCTATTATCAGGCAGTCTAGGGCTTATGCAACTGGTCATGAATGTCATCAAGTTTCTGGACTTCTGTACAATTTTCCTTCTCATGGTCAGGAGTGGCTGTTAGATGTCTAGAAAGAGAATCTGCTCTTCCTAAAGAAAGGAGAGGAGCAACAAGGGCAGAAGGCAAAGAGGCTTTACCTATCTGGGGGGAGGGAAGCTTCCCCAGGGAATTCTGCTACCCATCATTAGACAGACATGTTGTCTCCTGGCTACCCCAGTCAAGCCACAGGAAGGCTGGAATTTGAGGTTTCTGGCCTCTATGGAGAAAGTAGACAAGATAGAAAGGGTTTTATAAGGGTTAAGTGAGCCAATCTGTTGGTTTCCCACACTGTGGTGGAAAAATGTTACTCCTTCCCAGCTATGGTCTTGGACAACTTACATGACTTCTCAGGGTCTTGGCAATCCATCTGGAAATACAGAGCTAAGAACTGTATCAGGCTGGGTGAGAAGTGAATGATCAATTGCTTATAAAATTGACTAACTAACTGTGAGCCTAGCACATAAATAGCAGTTCTTTAACATTACCACTACGTTCAATAATATTTCAATCTGTCAAAACTCTTAATTAACCTAGGAGTATCAAATACCCTTGCTAAAAAAATAAAAGATTCTCCAGAAAAATGTATTTATTTTTTGTCAGCTGAATTACAATTCTCTCCAGGGCAGCTTTTATTCAGTTCACCTACAGATTTCATGATGTATTCAATGATTCAACTACTGACTAAACATTTAGCAGGTGCTATACTTTCAGTTTACTGCCAGGAGCATTTAAAGAAAATACAACAAAAACTCTCCACACAACATTCCCTAGCTAAAAAGGAAAAACCTGGTGATAATGGCATTTCAAGTATCTCTAACAGAAACATATTTACATTTTCAGAATCTGTTATTTCTCTACCTTGGACTGAATTACACAGCTTAGCTTCCCGGCTATGGTAACTGCATGTGGTGATTACAGTGGAGAGATTCCATCTTGGCTTTTGTTTCTCATCTCTCAAGCTGATGTTAATGTATGTTTATGACTCTAGTCTTGCTTTAGGAGAGTGAGTTTAATAAATTACTCAGGGCACACATCTATGATTTTCAAATGTAAATAGTTCCTACCCAAAAACAAGTCAGTTGTGATTTGAAGCAGAGCGGGAGGAAAGACACCTTGAGGCTGGCTGGGCACTGAGACCAAAGCAATGTTTCACACAATTTTTGTTATCTGTTTCCAAATACAGCAGCCCCAACCCCTGACCCCCATTATCACTTTCTGTGGTTTTAGTTACCTGCGGTCAACCAAGGTCTAAAAATTTTAAATGGAAAATTCCAGAAATAAGTAATTTATGAGTTTTAAATCGCATGCTGTTCTGAGTTGCATGATGACATCTCATGCCATCCCTCCCAGGACATGAATCCCCCCTTTGTCCACTGTCTCCACACTGTGTACACTGCCTGCCTGTTAGTCCCTTAGTAGCCATCTCAGTTATCAGAGTGAATGTCATAGTATTGTCGTGCTTGTGTTCAAATCACCCTCATTTTACTAAATAATGGCCCCAAACCACAAGAGTAGTGATGCTGGCAATTCAGACATGCCAAAGAGAAGCCAGAAAGTATTTCCTTTAAGGGAAAAGGTGCAAGTTCTTGGCTTACTAAAGTATACATTCATCTCATATCATCACAAAAAGAAGGGTGAGTACAGTACAAGATATTTTGAAAGAGAGAAAGAGACCCAATTCATATAACTTTCATCACAGTAAATTATTATAATTGCCCTATTTTATTATTAGTTATTGTTGTTAATCTCTTACTTGCCTAATGTATCAAGTAAACTTTATCATAGTGTGTATGTATAAGAAAAAGCATAGGATACATAGGCACTGGTACTCTGGTCTCAGGGATCCACTGGAATCTATCCCTTGAGGATAGGGCGGACTACTGTATATTACAACCAGTTCCATGAAATTTTTTTTTTTAATATATTTTTATTTATTTATTATTGACAGAGAGAGAGAGAGAGAGATACAGAGACAGAGACAGAGAGAGAACTGAACTGGGGGAGCTCCCAGTTCAGCATATGGTTCCGCACGGGCTGGGGCCAGGATTCGATCCCCGGTCCCTGGCGCTGCAAAGTGAGTGCTCAACCCACTGAGCCATCCCGGCTTCCCCAGTTCCATGAAATTTCAAAGGCATGGGATTTCTTAAATGAGGACTAAATTCTCTACATGCCACTATCTCTAAGTTTTACATACCGTGGAGCAGATGCTCTAAGGAGCCTTAGGGCGAGGCATAGTAAATACGTCACCTGGTTTTCAATGTCTATTACGGGGAGTGACTTCTGTGTGCTGGTCTTGGCAGGAAGTGGCCCAGTTGAACGGTGCTAAACATATTTTTAAGACAAGCAATCTGTGTGGGAAAATCACTCAACTCAAGTCAGAGAACTTGAGTTCAGTTTCCGTCCTTGCCACTGGCTCCCTATGTCACTAGGGCCTATACTATCATGTGCTCTACCCAAGAGGTGTCTTAACACCCTTCTCTCTCAGCACCTGTATAAAGGCTGGAAAGCTAACCACCCATTTTGCTCAGTCTTTTATGCAGCCGAGAACTTCCGTGCAACATAGTTCTGGTGAATGAGACACAAACAGATGTCTGCAAGGCAGAAAACGACTGGGCAAACTGAACCTTCATGAGAAAAGCAGACCATGAGGCTCATACTGCTCTTACCCCCATTTCTGCTTTTGACCACTGTCATGATGCCTGAAGCCAAAGCAACTGTCTTGTGACCTTGAAGAAGGCCCAGAGACCTGCAGAAAGGAGTCAGAAAGTGTGTGAGCTGTCTAACCCCTGAGGCAGTGGTCTGCTTTCGAGTGTATTAAGAGGACCTCTTCCCCTAAATTCAGACACAGTCATTCCGGGCTTCTGCTGCTTGGAGCCGAAACATTCGCCACTGATACAGTAACTACGGAAGACGACTTTATCTCCTCGTCTACAAAACGAAGCTGGAAGCAGCATACCTAAACATGCAGATATTCTGAACTTTGAGTAAAATAATGCATAGAAAAATATTCTGTTAACCGGGGAAGCCGGGATGGCTTGGTGGGTTAAGAGCTCGCTTTGTAGCCCTGGGGACTGAGGATCAAATCCTGGCCCTGGTCCCGTGCGGACCCACATGCTGAACTGGGGAGTCCTTCCCATGCGGGAGGCCCCCAGCTCAGCTCTTGCCCTGTGTGGCCCCTGCCCACCTGTGTGGAATGAAACCATGTCGAGAATTGATGATGTACAGCTATGGAGACTGCTCTGGGCCCTCCCCCTTCTCTCTGTCTCTTTCTATCTCTGTCAAAAACAATAAAATAAATCTTAAAAAAAAAAAGAAGTATATGAGGTGATTTTATAACTAATCTGTGAAAACTGTGCTTAGACATATGGTGGCAAAGTAATATCCTTTGTGAAGTGCAGCCTCTTATCTACTAATAGTTTAACTTGCCTTTTTTTTTATTTGCCTCAGTTTATCATCTCCAGCCTTACTCTCACCTCCCCTCCAACCCCTCTGTCTACATGCTAGCCTCTTCTTATGCATCAGGATGCTGTTAGTTCTTTGTTTTCTCGTGCTGTCTTTGAAAGAGCTTGGGAAATATAGACACAGAGCTGGCACGGTCATGTACGTAAGCCACCTTCTTTCAGTCCTACCTGGCTCTGATTACAGGGGCAAAAAGGAAGAAGCAGTTGAATCGTCAGAGGGAACCACACTAAGCAGCTTGTGAAACAAATTCCCCTTGGAGGTTTAAGAGTAAAACCAATTCTCACTAGGGGTGTATAGCTATAAAGGAAGGAGAGAAAAAGAGAGAGAAAAAGCTAGAAAGCAAGCAGTTTTATTGAGTGTCTATTAGGTGGCTGGCTGCCAGTGTGCCAGCAACTGTGGCCTGGGTCAATTTCACGGTGTGACTGAGCAGCTGCCCAGGACCTTGGGCTGGGAAGGGCCCCATGCTTGGTTTCATGCGCTGCTGTCGCCATCTTGAAATTCTTAATAATGTTTGAATAAGGGACCCTGCATTTTCATTTTGGATTGGGCCTTGCAAATTAGGTCACCTCTTCTAACTGGCATCTGTGCCATTTCAATCCATAACTCCCTTGTGAGGGAGATGGCATAACACCATCCCAAAATGCAGAAACTGAGGCACAAGGAATTAAGGAAGGCTGCCTGAGGTCACACCCAGCAAGTAAGGGGCAGAGCTAGAATTCAAACACAAGTTGCTATAGCGCCAAGGTCATTACAGCTCCAAGGTCATTCCTTGTTGATGCTGGACTCCCTTTGGTAGGACAGTCAAACTCCGCAAATGTCAGCAAAGCAAGGATGTGAGACTCCCAAAATGCAGAATCTCCAAAGCCAAAGAATATTTGCATTGAAGTTATCTTTGAGGCTAATTAGGTATCTCTGCTTCATATGGGAGGAGGTGACAGAAAGGATTCAGGGGAATACGGTACTCCAAATACTTGTTCTTCCAGCTGCCATCTATGAAGTGCTATTCATGCATCAGGGTCTCAGCCCTTTGGCCTTCAGTCCTTATAATCGCCTTTCTGCCAAAGGAGTATATTTCATTACCCCCATTGACACAGGAGGAAACACTAACATTTTAGAACTTTGCAGACATTTTCACACCTGTGCTTTTACTTTATCCATGTGACCATGTATAGGTTGGCAGGGACAGGTATTACTAGCTCCATTTGACAAATAAAGTAATTAATTCCCAGAAAGATTCAGATCTTTGCATAAAGAAACATTAAGTTAGTGAGCAGAACTAAAACCAGAACCCAGTACTTGGATCTTCAATGGCTGCTTTTCCCACTAAAACACAAAAAAGATGAAAAGGCAAAACAAACAAAAAATACAACACCTTAACTGGCCACTTTATAGCTTTCTTCACTAATGTTTCTTGGCAAAAGGATGTGATAATAGAACCACATGAGAGTTTTCAAGGGGAGCATTTATCTCAAAGCAATGCAACAGTATTTGCCGAGAAAATTAGGACTAACTACCAAAAAAAAAAAAAGATTTATCAGCCAAATGAAGCAACTCTATAAGCTTATGCAGAAGCTTCAGACTGAACACCAAGTGCACACTCCACAGGAACTCTGCAGGGACCATCCTTGCACAACACACCCCAACTGGACCCAGGCCCTCCCGGCTGCCCTCCAGGAGCCAGTGCCCTTTTATGGGCATCACATGGTACCCAAGAACAGCGGGCTCTTTTTTCAATTACTGGAATTCCTAGGACTGCGGTTTTCTGCTGGGGACTCTTCAGAATGCTGCTTAAAGAAAATGAAGACATCGATCTTGACCCTTGTAATCTTTTGGTTTAGCAATGGAACCAGGAGCAGAACTCTTTTCAATTTCCTACTGCATCGCTGAGGGTCATTCTTCCTTTTTCCATCAAAAGCTAGAACTTTCATTACCATAGTCTAAAACGGAACCACATTTCTGTATGCAAATGAACTGTGTACACCAATGACTGTAATAAAAACCGAACAGTGGTCTCTTGGAGTGACAATGAGAGGAGCACTTGGAAGACGAGGCATATTCCAGAGATGCTTTTCATCATCATCATTAGAAACAAAGAGGAAGTGGAAAGAGACAAACCATATGAACAATACAAGGGAAATTGCCAGATCACCAGGAAATGTCTATCCTGGGCTTGGCTATAATAAGTTTATGCTCAATTCATTTGAGTGAGCAAAATGGAATAGCTACAATAATGTTTTCTGGTTTTTTTTTTAAATGCTCTCTTGACCTTCGGGAGCAGGATTATCCCACTTTGATGTGAGTGCATTAAACATTAACAATCTTACCGTGTTAAGTCTCCTGGACCAACTCTTATTAGCATTTAGTTCTGACATTGGTTCTCACTGGTGAATTATTTAAAAAATATAAGAATCTGAGATGGTGTGACAAAAATCACATTACTACATAATAGAGATTATTAAAGGCCTTTGAAGATGTCGAATAAGCAGGACCGGCAGTACACGAGGTTTTTAGTCTCTGTTCTGCTTTCATTAAAAATATTTTGTGGAGGAAAGGGCTATTTCTTTTATGACACAATTCTGAGCTAAGCTCGAAAGCTTTGGGGTCATGTGTCCTGTGGGAGAACAAGACTGAGAAGATGGTCTTCCCTTCTCTCCACGCTCGCTATAGTGAGCACACAGGTCACTCCCTTACGTGCTAGAATAATTCTAAAACAAGTTTGCTGGGTGCCTAGGATGCAGCAAGATCCTGTTTCCTTAATCTGTCAAAAAGAGTGACTTTTTAACGTTTGGGAACTGGGAAGTAGACATCTGATCGTCTCTTTCTAAAATTACCCTGATCTCTAAGAATTCTAAATTCTCCCAGATGAAGTCTGACGGTGGTGGGAGGAGCGTGTCAGGTGGGTCCCGGGAAGGGTCTGGCTGCTAGCATCCCTCCGGGAGGCTAGCTGTGGACATGTGGACGATGTGTGCACATTACGCAGACAAAGGTAAAGCTGGACAGGTCCCCGAGGTGTGGTTCCAGCCCTCTCTGTGGAATCTTCCAGCAAAGCATCTGCTTCAGAAAGGGCACTCCATGGAAATTACTCATTCAGTTGTATCTTGCCAAAATTTGGCTGAATAAGGAGGGGAACAGAAAATCAGTTTCTTTTCCTTTGAGGCTTGCACCCAATCACTAAGCTAACAAAACACATTCGCCTCCTTCATTCTGACCACACAGAATGTAGAGAAAACCGCTCTTGGGAGTGGGAGGCTGATGCTTGGAGGAAAGGTCAAGAGACTAGGCATCAGCCCAGTCCAGCAAGACCAAGCTCAGCCCTTTATACACCAGGGGTCTTGAAAATGAACAGTGTCACCTTTTTGCTTCCTGGAGAACAGACGAGAGAAACAAGCCCTCCCTAGGACTGGCTGCCGCTGCCACTGCTGTCCTATCTCCGGTGCCAGGTGCCATCCCTGCAGCCGGGGAGCAGTGCTGCCCCCCACTAGATCTGGCACCTGTCTGCTCAGCGGTGCACAGGGCTTCGGGAACACTGGGGTGCAGGAGGTGCCGCAGGGTCATCAATAATGGATGACCAATGTGCCGTGAAGAGCTGGCGGAGAGGACAGGATGGGCGGCAGACAGAGGAGAGACGCCGACCTCTCAAAGAGCAGACACGGGCACCTGTGTGCTCACAAGACTCGGTTCGGAAGGACCATGACAGCAAAGAAAGGTTAGGGCGAATGGCTAGTCCCAATACCCAGAAGATGTCTCCAGTCACAAGGCCATTCTTCCAATTAAATAGTGATAATACACTTTTTGCCAGCCACAAAGAAGGGGATGCAGGTGGTCTGTCCCCATGGGCTCTCCAGGCTGGGGCCAGAGCTTTGAGGGAGCGATCTGTTGCCATCATCACCAGTGATTTTTCTCCAACAGAACACAGAGCTGAAAAGGATTTGCTGCTGCTTTCCATGCACATCAGCTTTCAAATGCATGAATTAATAATAAAACCATATTTAACAAGTCACCAGTCCACAGTTCACAAGACCGCATGAGGACCAGGTGAAGGGAGATTTTCTAAACCAAGTGCAAACATGCAAGCTGCGAACTTCAGTTATAATGAAGAATTAGAAAAGCCATAAGCCAGGCCATGCCCCAGCTCCTGTTGAGACACGAGTGTGTTCATTCATTCACTGTCCATCTAGTCATTCCTTCATTGAACTGATATTTAGTAAGAGCCACCAGTGCGTCAGCCAGTGTCTAGGCTTCAGGGGCCAAATTAAGGTGCCTGGCTTATAACCTGAGAAGTCAAGAAATTTAAGCGCCCACATCCACTGCCCTGTGCCCACCCTCACTCAGGCCTCTGAAGATGTTGGTTGGGAGGTGCCAGCAGGCAGGTGACAGCTTCCCATGGATCTCCAAACAGCTTCAGTTCTGCGTTCTCAATGTTTTTCTACAGACTTGCAAAGGGTGTGTGGATAAACCTCTGGTGGGGGTGGGTGAGGGGGTGGGAAGAGGGAGACTGAATGCATAATACAATATACAGAGAAGCTAAAAACAGAAATTTAAAACCAAAAGGACATCCCATACCAGATAAGGCCAATTGCACATTACAAAGAAACCAAACACTAATACTGAGGTCACTCACTCTACAGTGTTCCCTCGCCACTCCGCGCTTCATGTTTTGTGGCTTCAGTGCTTCGCGGGTTTTTCCAAAATATTCATCAAAAAATAAAAATGAAAAAAGACAACCATGTCGGCAGCCACATGGCGGAAAGGAGCGTTGTTGTTTCATGTGGATGCGCGAGAGAGAAGGATCCCTGCATGTCAAACAAAGAGATGAGCTGACTCAGAGTCCATCCCACGGGCTCTCATAAAGGCGCGTGATTGGTTTCCGGGGCCACATCGACCCATGAGAGTGCGAGTGGATTTATCCCTGTGAGCTGATTGTCTGCGCATCATCGCAGCCTCACCTAGCATCTTCTCTTGTTGTATCTCGCCAGTCTTGTCCATGATGTTGACTGTCTCGCATACTGTATTTTAGTGTTGTGTTGGCAATCACTTGTTTTGTTTAAGCGATCACTTTTTTTATAATTAAGCCCTTATAATGCCGCCTAAGCGCTGTGCCCCTGCGAAAGCTTCCTCCGGGGCGCCCAAGAGGAAGAAGATGATGACCATCAGCGAAAAAGTGAAACTTTTAGATATGATCAAAGAGGGCAGAAGTGATGCATCTGTGGCACGCCATGACGGGGTGAATGCATCTACAGTGCGGTCCATCAAGAAAGAGGAA
>PVKE010017436.1:0-30757 GCA_004027555.1 Craseonycteris thonglongyai
GCTCCGAGTCTCTGTCCCCAAACCGCTGCTTCCCTTTTCCTCTCCCGCTCTCCCCTTTTTTCTCTAACCTTTGGGTGTTGTTCCGCGTTGTGTGGTTCTCTTAGTTGAGGTTTCTTCTCAGGGTTTCCCCTGTGGATTCCCCTCTGTTCACAAGGCCCTTCCTAGGCAGTTATCAGCGTGCTCCTCTCATGCCGCCATCTTGGATCCTCTCTAGGTGATTCTTCTAGAGAAACTTTACCATTTGGCCTCAAGGAAATGAGTATAGGGAATTTCCACTCAGCATTGTAAGATCAGGGAAAAAAATACAAAACTGGAACACATCTCAAAGTCCATCAGTAGGAGAATAGGAAAAATAAAGTGTAGCACATTCAGTGAGAACAAATGAATCATAATGGAGCAGCTTTGCCCACACCACAGATTTTATCTGTACCCCAGAGACAATTGGCAATATCTAGAAACATTTTTGGTTATCACAGCTTGGGACTGGGGAGTAAGCCGCAGACATCTGGTGGGTAGAGACTGGAGACATAATGCACAGGACAGCTCTCCCTACTCCACCCGCACACACAGCAAAGGGATATGGGGCCCCAAGTGTCACTCGTGCCAAGGTTGAGAAACCCTGAGCGAGACTGAATCAACATGGGCAGATCCCACTAGCAATCCTGAATGAAAAAAACAAAATTGCAGAATGATCCAGCTTGATATTTTACAGGCACATACATATGCTGCACAAGTATTATAAAAAGCACATATGGGAATAATACCAACATCCTAAATCTGGAGCAACCCATCCAGGCTTTTTATTTTTTTCTTCTTTTACTTTTTCCCCATGGTGCCGGAGACAACTCTTTTTTTTTTTTTTTTTTTAAGATTTATTTTTATTGTTTTTGACAGAGAGAAAGAGAGAGAGAGAGAGAGAGAGAGAGAGAGAGAGAAGGGGGAGGGCCCATAACAGTCTCCATAGCTGCACATCATTGGTTTCTTTCACATAGTTTCATTCCACAGGTCGGTGTGGGGCTGCACAGGGCAGGAACTGGGCCGGGGTCTCATCCCAGTGAGAACCGCACTGGGGGCACTCCCCAGTTCAGCATATGAGTCTGCATGGGCCGGGATTTGGTTCTTCGTCCCCAGGGCTGCAAAGTGAGCGCTTAACCCACTGAGCCATCCCAAGGAGCCTGTGCCCCCTTGTCTATTTTACGTAGATTATATTGGTAGCCCTAGAGTTTTCGGGATAAATGAGGTGCACATTTCCTCCAATTCAATAACATCGCCAAACAGTTCTAAGACCTTGTGCCAGTTTGTACTCCCCCCTTGCAGGCTACAGTGGGTTGTTCCTTCCTGTTTGGTTCGGCTTCCCTCACCAGGGTTTGAGCTTCTTGGGGACAGAGACTTGACATCTGCCGGGTATCCTCAATGTACTGATGAGTGCTCAGCAAAACTAGGTTTAAATGGCTTAAGGCTTTATAATACATTGCCAAGTAGCTACAGAGGACAGAGAAAAATAAGACACTCTTGCCTTCAAAAAACCTACGGTTCCATTTGGTTTGGAAGGTAACTGACAATTCCAGTCTGAAGGCGGCAGAGGAGGGGGAAGGCGCCTGGGTGGGAGTGGCCTGGCTAAGCCAGTGGGGTGAAGCGCTACTGAGCCAGGTCTTGAGGCATGAGGGTTCTCCCATCCTCCGCAAAGCAGAGGAATGACATTCCAGACAGGCACCAGCTCAAGCAAAGGAGTGGGGACAGGAATGAGTAAGGCATGTCTGTGAGATGGTTAGGATGGAGGTCATTTGTGCATAGACACCGTGGAAGATCTGATTAGCACAGAGGCAGGGCCCTGATAGGGGCAAGTCTTGTCCAACAGGCCAGGCAGTTTACACTTTGTCCTGGAGGCAACTGGGAGCTGATGGGTGGGGAGTGTTGGGAGGAAGGACTGCTCTAACCTGGAAAGGCCATTACAGCTGGGCTGCTTGTCACACCTGAGAGGCTCTCAAGCTGTGCAGTTGGGACGCCCCCTTGCGGTGGCCAAAGCCACACTCCCAAAGGTGAGGCAGGGTGGCCTCAGGGCAATGTGAGGGTGTGAAGACTAGGGAGGGCCTGTGAAGATGGGAGAAGCACAGCCCAAAGGACCAGCTGAGGGTTTGTCCCCCAGCAGTCCCATACCCATCCTGTTGTCACACCTTTGTTTGCACTGAGGCGGGTGTCTCTTCATTGTGGTTCCTGAGAGCTGCTTTTCTTAACTCCATGTTCAGTGACATCAGGTTGGTAGCTTGAACTTGGTGGAAGTTTTTTGTTTTGTTTTTTTAAGATTTATTTTTATTGTTTTTGACAGATACAGAGACAGAGAGAAGGGGGAGGGCCCAGAACAGTCTCCATAGTTGCACATCATTGGTTTTTCCACATAGTTTCATTCCACAGGTGGACGCGGGACTGCACAGGGCAGGAACTGGGCCGGGGTCTCACCCCGGTGAGAGCTGAACTGGGGGCACTCCCCAGTTCAGCACATGGGTCTGCACAGGCTGGGGCCGGGATTCGATCCCAGGGCTGCAAAGTGAGCACTTAACCCACTGAGCCATCCCGGCTTCCCGGTGGAAGTTTTTATAGCACAGAAATGGACAAACACTATGCGTGAGGTCTCCCCATCCCCCACAGCAGGTCCAGCCCACCACGGGCTGTTTCCTTCTGGAAGTAAGGGGGATGCAGGTATTAGACTTGAAAAGAGGCAGGAAGGGAGATTCTTGTTTAAGGAAAGCCAAATGGAACCATCAGGAAAATAAGTGTGTGGTCAAATAAGGGAGGCACCATCGGGACTAAATTCAGATTCCTAAAAGGCGAAGGCTGACCCTGTACCGGACTATCCAGGGCAGCGTGATGGTTACCAACACGGACTCACAGTGGTCACCCGCACAGACTGCCTGGGCTTGAAACTTTGGCTCTGCCGTTTACCAGCTGTGTGACATTGACAAAGCACGTCACCTCTCTTTGCCTCGTGTTTGCCATATGTAGAATGGAGGGTATTATTAACCCATCTCACAGGGTTCTTCGGAGGATTAAATGAGTTACATGTGCAGAAAGCTCTTAGGACAATTTTTGGCAACTCATTAGCGTTCGGCCACTATTTGTTAAATAAATAAAATGGAAAACTGAAGTATCCAGAGAGGCAGTATCTTACCTAAGGTCACACAGCAAATCTGAGGCAGAGCTGGAATCAGAGCCTGAGCAGGTAGCCCTACTAGTCTTATCTAGGTTTCTTTTTCTTTTTAAGATTTATTTTCTTGTATTGGCAGAGAGAAAAACAGAGACAGAGAGAGACAGAGAGAAGGGGGAGGGCCCAGAGCAGTCTCCATAGTTGTACGTTATCAGTTTTTCTGACATGGTTCTTTCCACACAGGTGGGCGGGGCCGCGAAGGGCGGGAACTGGGCTGGGGGCCTCCCGCATGGGAAGCACACTCCAGTCCAGCACATGGGTCTGCATGGGCCAGGGCCAGGACTGGGACTCGATCCTCAGACCCTGGGGCTGTAAGGTGAGCGCTTAACTGGTGAGCCATCCCAGCGTTCCTATCTAGATTTCTTTGACCTTGACAAGTGTGGAGCTCCTGAGGGTGACCCATGTGTCCTGGTGTTGAACGCTTACATAGAAAGGGTGGGCAAGCAGGCCCAGTGGCCTCTGCTCTGGAAGGGCAGGTGGCCTCCAGGGGGTACAGCCTCCCCTGCCAGGGGCATGGCACACAGGGGCCCAAGCAGGGCAGTGGCTCTGTTAGTACTGTTTGGCAGATCATCAGAGCTGGGACTGCCCCAGGCATGAAGATGACTTGAGCCAACCTACCAGTTGCAAACAAGACAGAGATGCACACTAATAACAAAAACAGTAGCTTCCATCTATAAAGCCCCATACTACATACTTGCCATTCAGTCAGTCACTTTTAGGCCAGGCACTATTCTACATACTTGAGATTCAGCAACGAACACAGTAGATAAAACCCCTACCCTTGTAGACCTGGCATTCTAGTAGAGGGTATAAAGATGATAAACAAAGCAATTGAGAGATATATAAGGGCTTGAAGGAAAACGAGGCCAGGTAAGGCAGGTGGGGCATGGCTAGTCCTCCAGGGAGGACTCTCAGAGAAGGTGACATATGAGCAGTCCTGAAGACAGGAGGGAGCACCATGCACAATGCATGTGACCTTGCATCCATGATCTCATTAAATCCTCCTGCTGGGTGGGTGACACTCTCCCATTCCACTGATGAGGGAGCTCAGAGACAGATATTCACCTGCTAAAGGTCACACAGCTGTAAGTGTCGGCAAGAGATTCAAGCCCAGCTCTGCCTCCCAATCCTTGGCTACTCTCCACAGGAATACAAGTTCAGCCAAAGAACATGGATGTCACAAAGCCTGGTTGTGTGTGGCCAGGGTAGTCAGAGTCATGGTTCAGAAGGGCATATGCAGGGGTACTGGGGTGAGCAGGTTTGGAATTCACTCTAGAACATCTCCTCAAAGATGTGCATTGAGAGCTAAACTTGAATGACTGAGAAGAGTAATTTCAAAGGACAGAGGAGATGCTTCTATAGAGCCTCAGTGGGAGCAGTGGCTGCAGGCAGGGAAGGGCCAGCTTTGGAATGAAGTTTGGTGCTAATTTTTGGTGATGGAAGAGGTCCCCCTGAATTTTACTGTGCTCCCCTGGTTCTTAATGAAAAACCTTGACCACCACACACACGTCTGGCCTTGTGCTAGGAGCTGGAGGGCCGAACAAGCATAGTATTCCTAGGCCTGGCCTCGGGTAGCAAGGAAAGAACAGAGAAAAGCCAAAGACCTTCCAGGTCAGATGGCGCCCAGCCATCCAGAGACCACGCATCCCAGACACTCCCCAGTGGACCTGATTTCAAGGCCGTCCCCCCACCATGGCTTCTTATTTCCACCATCTGGGTCTTCAAGTCACTTCCCCTCGCTGCCTCTTGCACCAGGCTCACCAGACATTTTAAATGGAACAGAAAACAACGGCACTGTCTCATTTCAAAAGGTAGGTATGGTCAGCCTCCTGACACCTGGAATTTAGCCCAGCGAGACTAGGCTGACTAGACGTGCCATTTGTAAAGGGACAGTACTGTTGTTTTCTGTCCTATTTAAGATAGGACATCTGGTCAGCCTATCTTGGATCCACAAGAAACACAAAAAAGCTTTGGTTCATTTATTCACTAAGCATTTACTGAGCACCTACTGCAGGCCAGCCTTGTGTTGGGGGCTCAGCAGTGACCAGAGTGCTGTCCTCACCCTCACGGCATCAGTTTTCCAGGGGCGGAGATAAGCATCTCACAAAGGACAAGCTTAATTAAAATTGTGATGAATGCTGCAAAGGACAAGCAGACATCAAACGGAGCAGACCCCAGGCCACCTCGTCACAGGGCTGGGCCAAGGAACCCGTCCTGCCGGCTGGGTGAAGGGACATGGGTCTTGGGTTGGAGTGCAGAGGGAGTGAGGACCAGGGCCCATCGTGTGTGAAGACGGGAAATCTACCTCCTGAGTCCCAACAACGCAGGCTGAGTAAGCGGCGCCACAGCTGTGCTACCCCTGTCCTCCACGAGGGGGCGCTACAGCTGAGGGCAGGGGAGAGGACCAGGTCCGAGCAAGGGGCCGAGCTGCTGGCTGATATGCTCATGCAGGTGAGGAGGGCACCTGTGAGAAGGCGGAGCCTGATAGTTTGGTTTGGGGATGGATGTTTGACTTAGGACCTGAGTAGTCTGGTGACCAGCCCCAGACCCGCTAGAAGGGGACGAGGTCCCGTGGCCAGTCGTGCGAGGATTTGAGTTGCTGGCCCTGCTTTTGGGGATAGAGAGGGCTGTAGTGTTTGAGGAGCTGCCATATTACTGAGGTAAGATGGAGTCTGGGTGGCCAGGATGGGGGACATGGGCAGCCAGCCTCATAAGCAGGTGGGGACTTTTGTTAAGAAGCCAGTCATCAATCCCCAAAACTGTGCCTCTGCCCTCCGCAGGCTCACAGCCTCGCTAGGAAGAAAACACTACAACAACAGCCCCTTCTCAGACCCTCGCCGGGTGCTGGGCAGTCTAGTTGTTGGTTATTGTGCAGGCCTGGAGCAAGGACACCAGGTGTGAAGACCACGTCACCCCCTTCTTTGTCGTGTGTGACGTAACAGCTCTGAGCCTCGGTTCCCCCAGGTGTACCAGGGAAGTAATAGTATCCAGACAGAGCAGAGCAGCCGTGGTGTCTGGGAACTGCCATCGCTGTCACCAGGCTTTAGTGAGGCTCAGGGCTGGACTGGTGCAGCTCGCTCTGGGTGTGCGCATGTTGAAGGCCATCTGTGACCACAATGGCTCAAGACAAACACAAGACTACTATATAATCATGTCAGAACACAGACAAAACATGAGTATTGGCCAAACCACGAAAATGATCAAACGTCTCCAACCTAGCTAATCTGAGTGAAGGCTGCCTCTTTACCAATTGCAGCTCTCTCTAGTTGGCCCTCCTGCTAGGTCAGATTTCTTAAGATACCCATCATAGAATCCCCTCCTCTTCCCAACAGCAGCTAATCAGAACAAAGGCCTTCTTCCTTAACCCCTCCACCTGTCACCGAACAGAAGTCCAAACCTTGTAAGTCCTTTTTAACAGCTTCTTACTGGGACACCCTACGGGTCCCATGGGCATGTGTCCTCTCTAGCTGCAGTGACTCATACACACAGCTTGTCCACCCACAGGTGTGTTTCTGGTCCTCTTTGCCTGGATGCATTGCCTGTCCCTACCTCCCTGGGTTGTTGTTATACTGCACTTGGAAAGATACACCTCTAGGATGCTTTAAATAGACTTGTCATGCTTTAATATCCTTTCCATTTTACAAGGAGGACACAAAGTCAGAGAGGGGAAGGTCACACAGGTGGAAAGCAGATCTCATTCCGGGTGGGTTTCCCGACCCCCACCTCTGCATTAATAGGGCAGAAACCAACACTATGACATTGGGCCAGCAATGGCCCAATTGGGCTACCCTCTGCGGGTAGCAGAGCAGAGGGGTCTTGGAACTCACAGAGAAAAGAAAAAGAACCCCAGGGGCTACCGAAGGGGAGCACCCAGGACATCCTCAGCGACTCTCCCCTCTTCCTCCCATTTGTAACTTCCCTGAGTAGATCCTTCTTTCCAAGGCTGCCTTGCTGCTGAGTAAACAGGCCCAGCAGAGGCCAGAGGTGGGGGTTAATGGCAGCAGAACCTGAGGCCTGAGTCACTTCCTGACCATTGCCTAAGAGGCATCCGGCCTGCACGATCAGCTTGTGCCTTCACGGGATTGCACCCACTTGGGTAATGAGCACTTCCCTGATATTTCTTACCTTTTGGGGTTCACCTGTGCCACACTTAGGTTTCCCAGACACACATAGAGAGTCTCAAGGTCCTGGAGAACTAGATCCTCAACCCAGAAAGAAACCTAAATCTCCTGGATAATCCTCTCGTGTCTGTGCCCAGGTCTGAACTCTGGCTGCCAGGACCCTGCCCCAACTTCGGAATTCGGGTGCCTTCCATCAGTGTCACCAACCCCAAATGTTCAAAACTCCTGCAGCCCTCCTAGGAACCTAGTCCCTTCCCCTTTTCCCCTGTGGGGCCTCAGGGTCAACGTTGGGGGTGGAGCCGGGAAGAGCGTGAGCAATGTATTGAGAAGTAGATGTGTCCCCATGATGAGGGTGAGGCAGATGATTTCAAACGCAGGCCACTTCTTTTAAGGGGCCATGCCTCACAACCCAGAGACACTGGGTAGCCTCGGGGCTGAGTGCATAGACTCTAGAGCCAGGCTGTCCTAGCTGCTGCAACCCAACTCTTTCCCTTACCAGCTGTGTGACCTTCAACAAGTTACCTAACCTCTCTGTACTTCAGGTTCCTCATCTCTAAAATGAGCATAATGGTATTGACTCATGGGCCTCTCACCAGGATTAAGGGAGTTGTACATGTAAAACACTTAGAATAATGACTGGCACATGGCAAACACTAGTGTTCATGACATAAATATTTTTTCACTTCCAATGGGCTGACTTCCATTCATCCTCCAAACAGTTTTTGCTATGTGAATAAGACTGATCACCTGCCTGCAATGACTGCTGGGCATTTCTGTGGGATCCCTGTGGCCTGCCCCACCCCACATGGTCTTCTAAGCTGTGTCTGATGCTGAAGGACTGTGTGGGATGGACGCTGGCACAGGGTTTGAGGCCTGCAGACTCCCTAGTGAGGCCTCCCAGCTTGCTGTAGGCCACGAATGAGTTCCTTTCCTTCAAGACACCTCTCTCTGTTTGACAAAGTGAAGCAAGTCCCCACCCCCACAACCCCATACCCTGGCCAGCAAGGGGCCAGACCCACACCTCTGACCCCACCCCCACCATCCCCGCACCCTGTTCCTCCCAGGCCACGGTGTTTTAATTTGAGCACAGAATTTTCTTCAGGTCGCACAAGCCACCAGACACAGGTGGCAGAAGGCCCTGGCTTGCTGCCCCCTGGGGCATGAGGAAGCCAGCAAAAACTGTGTTCAAAACTGAACATTTTAACCTGAGCTGGAGAGCTGATTATTACAGAATTACTGTTATTAATTTTAGGTGTAAAAATAATCTTGTGGTTATGTTTTTAAAATAGTCCTTGTCTTCTAGATTGATGGGTAAGACATGATGCCTGGTTTTGCTTCACAAGAGTGGGTGAGGAGGGATGTAGATGGAATAAGAGTGATTGACTATGAATTGATGTAACTGTGAAAGCTAAGGAACTAGGGTCATGGGGATTCACTAGAAACTCACCATCCAAGTGTGGTCCAAAGGCCTCTGCGCCTGGGAGCTGGTTAGAAATGCAGAACCTTGGCTCCACCCCAGCCCGACTGACTCAGAACTTGTATTTTACTAAAATACGATTCCCAAGGGGTTCGTGTGTACAGTCAAGTGTGAGCAGCACTGGGCTATTTTGTCTACTTTTGTACATGTTTGAAACTTTCCATACTCAAAAGGTTGTGGGGCTGTGTTTTTCTGAAATTATCTTCCATGTGTCCCAGGGCAGTGAGTTGAGGGGCCGGTCTTCCCACCCCCGCGCTGCGCGGGAGCCCGGCCCAGATTTTAACATTGGTAAAGCGGGACACCATTGACGGGGAAGGCAGGGGGGTTCTTGATTAAAAATTTGGTCTACCTCCCGCTGTTCCCTAGCTTGCGCATTCTTTCCAAAAACCGGGACTTTTTTAAAACGCGGCGGGACGCGGGACAAATTGTCAAAAAGCGGGACATCTGGTCACCTTACTACCGTGGGTGTTTCAAGGCCCCGCCCCGAGCCCCTCGGCTGGGAAGCTCTCCTTCCTGCGGGGCGGGGCCTGGCGGGGCGGGGCCTGGCGGGGCGGGGCCTCGCACCTGCGCTAGCCTGCAGGTGGGGCGCGCCCCGACAGGCCCCGCCCTCGCGCGGGGGTGGGCCGGGCGCGCGGGGCGGGCGGCACTAGGCATGCGGGGACCCGGCGCTGGGAGCCCGGCGGACCGCGATCGCAGCCGCCGCACTGGGGCCGCCGAGATTGAGTGCGCGGGATGAGCCTCACCCGGAAAAAGGGCTTCTACAAGCAGGACGTCAACAAGACCGTCTGGGAGCTGCCCAAGACCTACGTGTCCCCGGCGCACGTCGGCAGCGGGGCCTATGGCGCCGTGTGGTGAGACCCCCCCCGGGCCAGCGCGCCCGCTGGGGTGGGGAGGGGCGCCCGGGCCCCTCCGGGACAGGCCCCTGCTCCCCCAAACCCGCTGTGGGTGTCCCGTGCCCTGCTGGGCGCCTCGGGCCGCGCGCCCACCACCCAGACCAAGGACCCCAACGGGCCCAGTCCCCGCGGGCTTGGAAGACCCTCCCAGGGGATTTTCCTGGGTCTAGCGTGTGGAGCTAGGGGTGGCAGGCTGGGCTGCAAACTAGAGTACTAGCGAGAGTACTCGTGACAGAGGCTGGCCTGAGGCCGCCCCAGGCGCCATCTCACCTTTCTCGCGGGCTTCGTGGGGTCTCCGTGGGTTGAATTAGGACTGGATCTGGTTCTTCAGGACTTGAACCTTACAGGGACCCTCAGAGTGCTTTCAGGAGAATCCCCATTGTGACACATGGGCACACAGACCCAAAGAGGGAGAAGTGACTTGCCAAGTTGCAGAGTGAGACTCCCTGGGGCTCTGGATCCAGCTGTCCTTAACTTGTGTCTGACCCAGGTGAAGTGCACCTGTCTGTGTCCCCCGGCTCCCTCCTTCAGCTCCCACCCCCAACCCCATCCATGCTCTGGCTGCTCCCTCACCCTCCAGCTGGTGGGCAGCAGTTTCTTCCAGCTGTCCAAGTGGGATTTGGGTGAGGATGGCCTGGGAGACACACCCAGGATCTGGAGTGGGTGCTGCTGCGTGCTGACCGGCCTGTGCCCCTCCAGCTCTGCCATTGACAAGCGGTCCGGGGAGAAGGTGGCCATCAAGAAGCTGAGCCGGCCTTTCCAGTCTGAGATCTTGGCCAAGCGGGCCTATCGGGAGCTGCTGCTGCTGAAACACATGCAGCATGAGAACGTAGGCTGGGCCTGGGGCTGCTGGGGGCGGCAGGGAGGAGAGGCCAGCCCCAGAGAGGGTCCTGAACCAGGCCTCCGCTGTGTGTGCAGGAGAGGCAGGAGGAGGGGGTACAGAGAGCTCAGGACAGGTTCAGGAGAAGGGGACCCCCCCTGCCCCGCTCCTCCAGCTCTTGTTCCTGCCTCATTAAGATGAGGTGCAGGGCCTGCCCTGCCTACTTCCTGGGAAGGGTGCAAAGGGTACACTTGCTGGCAGTGATTCAGAATGAGCTTCGTGGGGTACAAACTTACTGTCTCACTGTGTATGAGGAAATGGGCACAGAGTAACTTTGTAATTGGTTCTAGATCTGGGAGCTGCTGCCCAGAATTTGGGTTAATGTTTCCACGTGTTAATAATAATAACAATCAGTACTTTATGTGCCAGGCATTGTTCTAAGAACTTTGCATAAACTAACTTGTTCAATCCTCACAGTATCACATGAGCTAAGTATTATTACTCCTATGTACAGATGGGGAAACTGAGGCACAGAAAGATTCCCACACAGGTTATATGGTTATTGGCAGAGTTGGGATTTGAACCTAGCCAGCCTGGCTCTCGGCCTCAGTGCATAACCATTAGATCGTTCTCTCTGATAGAAACAACTAGGGAAACTAGTGACCCAGCAGTGGGCCTGGCAAGCAGGCTTTGCTCTGGGAGACCTAGATTGGAAGGCAAACATTTAAAACAATGATTTCAAATTTTTGTGCACCTTTTAAGCCCCATTCCTCTTCTGCAACCCTTCTCATGGCCTCTTGCCCCTGACTGAACCAGCCCTTTGGCAGGCAAGAACTGATGTGGCCAGAGACCGAAGGTCAAAGACAGGAAGCCTGCTAGCTGGAAGGCCCCTTTCCTGTTCCCTCTTTGATTCTCTTTACCACTCGCTTGAGTTGAGAGTAGGTTTGTGCTGCTTGCCTGGAACAGCAGACTCGGAGGCAATGAGCACAAGAATGTCCACCTCCCCTTGTCCCCAGCCTGATACACCATCACTGTGTCCCAAAAGCTCCCTCCCAATTAGGGGCCTTCCTCTCCCATCTCTGCCCCTTTACTGCTTCCAAGAAGGTTGGGAACCTGCCTCCTGTTGGAGATGGTGTATGAGTAAAGGGTGGGTGGTTCTGTTGTGGCTGGGCCCTGGGGAAGGGTGGGAATGGCTAGGCAGCTGCCCAGCCCTCACTGGCAACCTTCTGCTCAGGTCATCGGGCTCCTGGACGTCTTCACCCCAGCTTCCTCCCTGCGCAGCTTCCAGGACTTGTGAGTTGGGCTGCATCCCCACTCAGGACCAAGTTGGGGGAGGGTTCTTAGTCTCACTTCTGGGTAGGGGCTTCTTGCCCTGGCAGCTATTGAGGTCTGATTTTCTCTGGAGAGATCCTTTCAGCCAAAGGTGGAGAGAAAGGCCCGCAGGAAGAGGTGGGAGGGGTTTGTGGGGTGCCTGTCTACACAGAGCTGTCTGCTAGCTACTTTACATGTTACCCAGCTTTAATACCACCAAACATCATTGCCTGTTCTCACAGGGATGTTCTCACCTCACCATTGCTGAGTGTGGGCTGGACCTTGGGGCTCTTCCTAGCATGAAGCAAGGATCAGGAAGCCCTGGCCGCCTCTGGCTAGTGGTGTGTGTGACAGAAACGTTTAGTTGCTAAACGCACAGCTTTGCTAGTGCAGTGCCTGGTTTAAAATTTAGAAACTTTGGGGGAGGTTTTTTTTTCCCCCCCAGTCCTATTTCAAATGCTCTGAAGGCCTCTTTGTTACAATGCTTTTGTTTTAAATGTAATGCAGTTTTTTTGAATGGAGGTTTTCCTATAATGCCTGTTGCTGGGTTTAGCATTTGGAACTTAAGGTGAACCAGCTGAAAGTTCGCCTGCGGTAGAAGGGGCTGAAGGCACCACAGGTAGAAGGAACTGTGGGGGCAGAGGCCATGGTGCCTGGAAGAGGCTGGAGTGTTTGGCGAATCCTGAGAAGTTGAGTGGTTAGAAGAGGCCAGCGGCTGGTTTGGATAAGCTGAGTCCAGATTTGACCCCACAGGCAGCCTCAGGTCCATGGAGGTTTTGAGCAGGGAGCTGATGTGGTCAGATGCACACTGGTGGCAGTGAGAAGGGAACAGGAGACAGCTCTGGGAGCCAGGAACCTGGAGGGTGGTGTTGTGTTAGAGACCCAGACCGTGATCTAAATAGCGTGGTGGTGATGGGATGCCTGGATCAGACCTGAGACCCTTGGGAGGAGTGGCTGGGAGAGGTGGTGTAGGTCAGGGCACGCCAGGTTCCTGCTTGGAATACAAGATGGAAGAACAGATCTTGGGAGAAAGATTATGAACTCCATTTTGGACACTTCCCTTTCAAGGGCCTGTGAACATTCAAGTGTTTAATCAGCAGCTGCAAATAAATGTGGAGCTCAGGAGAGGGAGATTTGGACTGGAGATATGGATATGGGTCAAAATAAGCACCCATGGATGATAGCGGAAGCCCAGGAACAGGCTAGTGTAGAAATGACACCATACTGTTAAGATAATCAACATTAAAAAGAAGCTCCAAGAGGGTGAGCAGGTGAGCTGAGAGATGCTCAGAGCTAGAGGAGAATCCACGGAAACTCTGGAGGGGGAGGGTCAGACTTTGCAAAAGGTCAGATAGAAAGAGAGGGAGCCCGGGTGTGTGTGTGTGTGTGTGGTGGGGGAGGTGTTGGGCCCTTATTGGTGACCTTGACTGAAGAGTTTTGCAGGTGGGGCAGGAGCAGACACACCAGGCTGTTGGAGGCCTGGGAGGTAAGGCAGTGGGTCAAGGAGTGTGGGCCACTCTTTCTAGAAGTCTAGTGGGGAGAGAAAGAGGGAGAATGGGGGGGTTACCTGAGAAACAAGGTCAAGGGAAGGTGGTTCTAGCACAGTGAGTCTTCAGCAAGTTTGTGGAGCAAGAAGAAAAACACCAGGGTCCACACAGAAGTGAAAGATCCGGGCAGGGAGGGGCTTGGGCGTGGAGCAGGGTTCTAGGAGGAGCGGGTGTGGTCAGGCCCGTGGAGCTGGCCTCCACTCATTTTTTAAAAGTTTTTTTTTTTTCCAGTAGTTATCATTTTGTATTCTGGACTTTGCTGGTACTACCCTGAATAACAGTTACGTTTTGCTGACCTCGACCTGTTTTGCAATCCCATGGGAGGGCACAGAGCTTAGCCACCACCTTCTTCCTTCTTCCACCTCCTGGAAATTGTTCTCTTCTTGGAAGGGCAGACACTCGGGGTTGTTCCTGCAGCCATCTCACATGGGCATGACTCTAAGGGAGGCACGATTTGGACAGAAGCAGAAGGAAACGCTGCCAGGTGTTTCTAACTCTGGCTTTCTGTGGGGCGTGGAGGAGGGCCAGGAGAGGGCACCTTTGAAGAGAGGCAGCAGCGCGCCGTTTGGTTTTCCTGAGCGCGCTCCCGCTGAAATGCTCACCCTGAGCTGGGTGGCCCCAGTGCCAGGCGGGAGCTGGGAGGCCCGTGTGGGGGTCTGGCTGGCTGTATGCTTGGGCAGGCCCTTCTCACACAGGGCGGTCATCTCCAAGGCCCCAGCTCTGCCCCAGCTCCTTGCCCTTGCTCTGAGCTCAGACTGGAGGCTGGGTGGGACTTGGGACTGTTCCCGAAGTCCTCATGCCTTGCAGCTACCTGGTGATGCCCTTCATGCAGACTGACCTGCAGAAGATCATGGGGATGGAGTTCAGTGAGGACAAGATCCAGTACCTGGTGTATCAGATGCTCAAGGGTCTGAAGGTGGGTGTGGGCTTGGAGGATGGCAGAGGATGACATTGAGACCTGAGGTTTGGGGGAGGGCAGGCCTTGGGGGCTGGGAGGTTCTGACAGGGCGGAGGAGGTTCTGAGCCAGCCTGAGATGCCTGGAGGGGAAGCCTGGCCCAGGGCCCACCCTTCTCTCTCTCCCACACAGTACATCCACTCAGCCGGAATCATCCACAGGGTGAGTGCTATGTCCCTCCCAGCCCTACCTGGGTTCTCCACAGCCAGGGAGTGGGGGGAAAGGTGGAGGGAGAGGACAGTTCTGATGGACATGGGCTGTGGATTTTTTCAGATCCAGCCTTAGCTTAAGGTGACCAGATTTTAACATTGGTAAAGTGGGACACCATTGACTGTGGGGGAGGGGGTTCTTGATTAAAAATTTGGTCTATCTCCTGCCGTTCCCTAGCTTGTCGTGCATTCTTTCCAAAAATCAGGACTTTTTTAAAACGCTGTGGGATGCGGGAAAAATTGTTAAAAATCGGGACTGTCCCGCCAAAAGCGGGATGTCTGGTCACCTTACCTTAACTCTGTGGGAAGATCTGCCTCAAAGGAATTGCTGTGTTCTGGGGAACTTTGGGGGGAAATGCTGCAAACAAAGCAAGCCCTGAGCTGGGTGTTTCAGGCCCCAGGAATCAGGAGCACGTTAGCGCTGGGTGGGTCCTGCAGGACATCTAGTCCAAGTCTCATTGTACACATGAGGAGACCGATGCCCAGAGAAGGGAGGGGACCTGGTGAGGTGGCAGGCTGGGCCGGGGCCCAGTCAGCCCAGCTCCGTCTCTGCTTCTCAGCCTGGTGCCCACTTTCTCCTCTCATCTAGGACCTGAAGCCAGGCAACCTCGCTGTGAACGAGGACTGTGAGCTAAAGGTGAGTGGCCCAGATGGGGTCAGCCCAGGGTTGGGGTGGGCCTGTCTCTCACTGAAGCCCCCAAAGCTGCTTTGAGGGCCTCCTTTCCTCAGTGAGTTTCCCTGTGCCCCTGAGTCCTAGATCTTGGATTTTGGGCTGGCACGGCACGCGGACGCCGAGATGACTGGCTATGTGGTGACCCGCTGGTACCGGGCCCCCGAGGTGATCCTCAGCTGGATGCACTACAATCAGACCGGTCAGTGGTCAGCTGCCTGGGGCAGGGGTGTGGGGCTGGGGTCTTTGCTGGCAGCTTCCCCGAGGCCATCATGATTACTCTGGGTTGACTGATCCCCGGGTCGTGGTCAGTGGTCCAGGTGACACTTTCTCCCCTCCTTCGGCAGTGGACATCTGGTCTGTGGGCTGTATCATGGCCGAGATGCTGACGGGGAAAACTCTGTTCAAGGGGAAGGATTGTATCCTTTGCTGGAAAAGCCAAACTCCCCGCAGGGAGTCATTCCTTCCACAGATACTTACTGGAATCTCTGGTGACACAGGCTCACTGTGGTACAACTGTAAAATGCAGATAGGCAAAATGATGAAAACTTGTCACCTTCATTTCACCACCACATAGAAAGTGCTTCACGTTTTGGCACCGCACACACGGATTGAGCGCCTGTGTGTGCAGTGCAGGCGTTGGCGAGATGTGGGGTCTGCCCTACCGAGCTCACAGTGAGAGGTGCAGGAGACGATGTGGAAGATGACTGAGTGTGATGAGGGCTGCAAGGCGGCACATCCTGCAGCACTTGTGGGAAGGGATGCTTACCCTGGCCTGGCAGGGGGAAGCCTTCCAGAGCCCAGGGTCCCGAAGCAGGTGGAGCTTAGGCGGGTCTGGAGCCTTGGTGGTTGTCACAGAGGCCTGGGTTGGCGTGATGGGGGCTTGGTGGGAAGGGCAACTTCAGGTCTGCCAGCAGAGTCAGGCCAAACCTTAACCTGCTGTCAAGACCTGGACCAGCTGACCCAGATCCTGAAAGTGACAGGGGTGCCGGGCACAGATTTTGTGCAGAAGTTGAAAGACAAAGAGGTGAGTGGCAGGTGGGCCCCGGCTGGCCCCGGCTGTGTGCTCAGCTGATGGGGGGCAGGTGTGCTGCCGGCCTTTGAGGGGAAGAAGTTTCACTCGTGCCTCCCGCTGCCCTGGCAGGGGTGCTCTCCTTTGTCCCACTTTGGACTCTGACCAGAAGCCTTCAGCCCTACTGGGGCTTTTCTTTTCTTTCTTTTTTCTTTTTTAAAAATATTTATTTATTTTTTAATTGTCTTTTGACGAGAGAGAGAGAGAGAGAGAGAGAGAGAGAGAGAGAGAGAGAGAGAGATACAGAGATACAGAGACAGAGAGAGAACTGAACTGGAGGAGCTCCCAGTTCAGCACATGGGTCCGCACGGGCCGGGGCTGGGATTCGATCCTCGGTCCCCAGTGCTGCAAAGTGAGCACTTAACCCACTGAGCCATCCGGCTTCCCCTGGGGCTTTTCTTGAATCCCTGCTTTATACACAAGGAGCCCTGAGGTGTGGACATGCTTTTCTGTCTTCCAGGCCAAATCCTACATCCAGTCCCTGCCTCAGAGCCCCAAAAAGGATTTCTCTCAGCTCTTCCCACGCGCCAGCCCCCAGGGTGAGTCCGGGGTCTGTCCTCCGCATCCGGTCCCAGCAGGCGGGCCTGGCTGTCCTGGGCCTGGTGTGACACTCATGTTCCTGCTGCAGCCATAGACTTGCTGGAGAAGATACTGGAGCTGGACGTGGACAAGCGGCTGACAGCGGCTCAGGCCCTCGCCCACCCCTTCTTCGAGCCCTTCCGGGACCCAGAGGAGGAGACGGAGCTCCAGAAGTTGGACGACGTCTTAGAACATGAGAAACTCACAGTGGACGAATGGAAGCGTAAGAGCTACAGGCGTGGGCTCCTTCCTCTCTCTGCCTTGTCCTTTGTTTCCATGCCTGGCCTCAGCCAGCCCCTCTCTCTGGAAACTACTGCTGCCTCCTCTCTGAGCGGACATTCTCTCCTGCGTGCGTTTATTCCCTTCAAGCAGGCTTCCTGCTTCACTCTGTATCTGTGGGGCAGGGTACGGGCTCTTTCTCGCCCTCAGCAACCCCCACCCACCTTCAGTCACCTTGCCCTCCTCAGAGCACATCTACAAGGAGATCGTGAGCTTCAGCCCCATTGCCCGGAAGGACTCCCGGCGCCGGAGTGGCATGAAGCTGCCGTGACTTGTCCAGCCAGCCCCTGGCTGAGCCGGGGGACCGCCACATGGCACCACTGGCCCCTGGGACCCGTGTTTATTTGTCATGACTGAAGTTTCAACCCTTCTTGCATTATAGCCTTCCAAGCAGAGGGCAGAGGGGACCTGCTTCCTTGTGTAGGAAGCCGACTCCAAAGACGTTGGCTGGGAGAAAATAGTGGCCATAACCAGTCACACAAAACCAGGCACATTAAACACCCATCTGGAGAATCACCTGTGTGGAGATGGGGTCGTTTTCCTCACAGCTACCGTGGGTCTCAGGGGTAGGCTGAGCTGGGGCGGGGGTCAACCACAATGATGGGGTATTGTAATAGTTTGCGCGGGCTGCCAGAACAAACAAGTGGGATGGCTTAAAACAACAGAAATTTAGGCGCTCGTGATTCTGAAGGCTAGGCATCTGAAGTCAAGGGATTAGCAGGGTCATGCTCCCTCAGAAGTTTCTAGAGAAGAATCCTTCCTTGCCTCCCTGTAGCTTCTGGTGTCTCCTGGAATCTTTGGTTGTCCTTGGCTTGTAGCTGCCTCAGTCCCCTCTCTGTCTCTCTCACATAGCCTTGTCCCCTGTGTGTATCTGTCTGTCACCCCCTCTTATAAGGACAACAGCTATTGAATTCTTACTAGTTATCTCTGCAAAGACCTTATTTCCAAGTAGGGTCACGTCCTTAGGTTCTGGGTTCAGGTGACTTTTGGGGGAACACTATTCAGCCCACTACAGATGGCCATGAGGAAGGACCCTTTCCTGAGCACATGAACGGGTTAAAGGCTCTGACAAGTCCTGCAGTAAACAGTTCAACATTGTTTAATCCAGCACTTACCAAGTGTACCGAACCACAGCACCCCGTTTTCTCCTGAGAACCATCACACACACAGCCCTTTCTGCCCAGAGCACAAGTCCCAGTACGGCTTCTGAAGCAGGCCTGCGGCTTGGACTTGCAGAGCCTCTGCAGAACCCCCTCTAGCCCTCCCCTCACTGGAGAGAGTCCTTCTAGACTCCGCCTCTGGCCTCCCTCCTCTGCCCCAGGCCCTCTGTGCAGGGTATCTAGTGTGTGTGGGTCTGCCTCCCCTCTCCACTGCCCAAGAGCCCCTGCTTAGAACAAATAGCTGAAGGAAGGAGTGATGTTCCAGGGTCCTGTGGCCACTTCTCTGTCCCAACCAGACCAGCACGAAGAGCAGAGAAGACGGGGAGCAGACGGTACCTCCCAAGTTGCTCCCGTGAAACCCCCCAGGCTCCTGGGCTCCCAGGTCTTTCCCATCATCAGCGTCACCAGCCCATCCTCCACCCCTGAACTAAGCTTCTGTGTTGTTTCAGCCCCTTCCTTACATTATCTCAAACCTGGAAAGTTTTTCCAAAGAGGAGAGGGTGCAGAGCAGTGAGAAGAGGTTCACGGATTCCGGCCTTACCCTGTGGGCACTTGGCCAGAGTGGCAGGAAATGAGCTCATTCAGGCTGGGTGGGGACAGAAAGGCCAAGCTCAGGACACCAGGCTCGGCTGCTCTCACAAGTGGCCTACAGGACCTCAGGCAGGCCTTGTGCCCCCAGCCCCAGCTGGACAGCGCTGGGCCTTGCCCTGTGGCCAGTGGGGCAACAGAGATAAGGAAGCCAGACTGGGGGATGAGACAGTTCAGTAATGGCCACTGTGCCCTTGGTTCCCTCCTCAGTAAAACGAAAGGTGTCCTTGCATGATGGCATCGCTCGTCTCCCAAGAAGGCTGGGGCCTGCCCATCCATGCTACCCCGGGCTGGGCTTTCCTGGTGTGTATTGGTGGTGCCGCTCCCAGTGGGGCAGCTTACAGAGGGAGGGAGGGAGGAACGGCCCTCACAACTGGGAGCCCTGTGTGCATAGACGCCTGGGTGCCTGTGAGGCTGGAGGCTTGTGTAAAAGAGGGCATGGCTTGGCTGTCACCTGGCACATTGAAACAGTGTGGGCAGCTCCCCTTTCATGTCCCAGGCAGTGCTATGACCACAGCTGAGGAGAGAGGAACCCCTTCCCACCTCTTCTCCCCACTCTTGCCTTTTGTGTCCTTAAACTCAGTTGAGACAATCCCCTATGAACCAATGCTGGATGCCCCCCACCCGCATTTATTCCACAGTGAGCTGGGGCTCTATCCTCATTCTCCCCAAGCCCCCCTATGATCTAAGGTAAGAGGCTGGTGATCTTTTTCACAATGGAAGGCAGAGGCCCAAGGCCATTCAGTTAAAGGGAAGACCTTAGTGAGCCGTCCTTGTCAACGCCTCACCCCCACCTTGCACCCCAGATTTCCTGGAGCAGGGGTGGCACCAGGTGGGATTCTGACCAGGCTCCTCCCGCAGAACCTCTGCTCAGCTGAGCAGCTGAGGGTCAATGCAGCGCCTCTGGGCCTGGGGCTCGACCTTCCTGTCTCAAAATATTTTCATATGCATGAGATGAAATACACAGGGTTACAAAGGAAAGCAGTTATGTGGAAACACAGTTGTGAAAATATTTTTTTTGAATGTGTGATGTTGTCACACATGGGCTTCTTTATTATCACATTAAATAACAAGATCGAGGGGTGAGCCTAATGAACTGTAAATGTGAAGTAGAAATGAGCATAGGTGATGTTTCAAGATAACCCGCAGCAAGAGGAACCTGAAACAGCTCTGGGCCGCCTACCGGCACCACTCATACGACTGCAGTTTGCAGCCTACATGACAAATGGAGGTGAGTGGAATTTTCCAATCCAAGTTCATGGACCTCTGAATTATACGGCACAGTCTGTGGTTCAGGGACCCCATTAAGATTGCTTGTTCTAGATACTAAAATGTGACTTTAGGTATCCTCTACTATTTCTTAACGGACCCCCATCAACCATCTTGCAGCCAAATGCCCAGAGGAACAGCTGGATGCCTACAACACATCTTACTCCCCAAACCCTGTGTCTCCCAACCTCACTGTCCAGGCAGGAATGGGTCTGACTGGCGCATTTTTCTGGGGAATTTGCCTCTATATTTGGTTTGTAAACTGGGTAGAATTCTCCCATCCTCACCCCACACCATTGCCTCTGAACAATTTTACCGATAGACATTGGGGCCCAGAGTAGGCCTGGGACCCAGCCCCCTTCTATTTTCCACTGCAGGAGGGACATGATCACTCATTGAGATTAATGTGCAGTTTTGTGTGCCTGTCCCCCCAACCACCATAGGCATGAAGATAGTGAGGTTTGTGTTAACTGGCCAAGGGAAGAAGCTAGCAGGAAGACACTTGTTTCTCTCTGTTTTCCCCAAAGATCGCACCCTGAGAATATTTTTGCTAGGACCTCCCGGAGGGAAAAGTGCCGGAATGAGGGAGGGAAGCACGTTTGAGAAGCAGAGCTTAGCTGGTGCCCACATTCTTTTAGGACTGTGTGCAGCTCCCCATCAAGACCTCGGCAAAACTCAGGAGGAGGTTGCTGGGTACACTTAGGGAGCCTGAACCCTAAGCACAGAGCTCCCGGTCTTGGCTAAAATTTCTGTGTGTCCTGGGGCAGCAGAACTATGGACTGAAAGAGCCTTGTGGACTGGTGTTAAATACAGACTGATGACCAGAAGGGCTTTGCTCATGGTGTGGGGTCCATAGTATCCCAAAATATTTGTGTAATTCCAACAAGTCCCAGTAAAGACTGTGATTAGATTTCCTCCAACCCAGCAGGATAGGGCCTTGGCATTAGAAACTCTAGCTTGGCCCAGCCTCTCCTTATCAGAGAGCAGCATCTCTCTCTAACCCTATTCTTTCTCTGTGGTAGTTAAGTGTTGGGTTCTCGAGGCACACTGCCTGCTCTTCTGCCATCGACCAGACAGGTGAACTTGGGTCCCAGTTTCCTCATCTGTAAAATGAGGGTAATAATACTGAAGAAATTGATACGAGGAATGCACTCCAAACAGTGCATGGCACAAGAGAAGCAGTCAGCAAACATTGACGAATTATTTTCCCTACCACATCCTCTTCCCTCCTTGATTACCCCATGACATCTTCCTGACACCTTCACTTCCTCCTTCTCAACAGCAGTTTTCTCCACTCGCCTGCTTTTCTTCATGTTAAATCCGCCTCAATAGGTCCTCAAGGGGTCTGGTCCCCGTTGCTCTTGGCGTGTATCTGCAGCCTGTCATGCAGGGTCCGGGGTTGGCAGAGTGTGGAGCTGAGAACATGGGCGGGCTTTGCATTCAAAAGGACCTCAGGATAAGAGAAAGAGAGAGGGATTTAAGGAATTGGCTTACATGACTGGGGACAGTGGAAAGGGATTGGCAATTCTGAAATTTTAAGACAGGTTGGCAAGCTGGAAATTAATGTCGAATTTTTGTATTACAGTTTCTTGTCTGGCAATAGTGTTGGATGAATTCAATGAGATGCTTGGAAAGTCTTCCACACAGAGTTCAATAAATGGCGTCTGTTATTGTTAATTTTGTGAGGATCACATTGATGAAAAAAAACTCTATTCTTGGTTCTCTTTTCTACTTATGTTCACCTCTAATGACTTCTACTCTCATGACTTTAAACAGCATCTGTAGGCTGACAAATACCAAATGAATATCTGAACCTTGGATCTTTCCTCTAAAATTCAGACAAGTCAACATCTTCACTTGAGTGTTTTAAAACAAAGTTGGAGGTTTTGCTTCCAGTAGTGGTATATTGTGTTATAATATTATATTTATGAATTCTGGGCAAAATTAAAAAAAAACAAACCACAATTATTTGAAGGGACTGGAGAGAACAACAGCTGGCAGAAACTGCATGGCCACCAGCCGCTGACAGAAGGGTGGTGCAGTGGGGAAGTTTGGTGATTAGAAGGAGTTTTACCTGAAGGCACTCTCCAGAACATGTAGCTGTAGATGCCAGAATTTAAGCATAAAGTTGCTAGTCTTACTGGTTTGACAAGTCAGAGAATGGAGTTTAGAAAGGAAATCCAAGAAAGGAAGAAGCCACAGAAGCCTCTTCAAAGTGCATATAAAATTTGACCAAATCCTCGGCTGACTCCTGATCCGTGGACCCCAGCAGAAAACAACCAGGAAAAAACAACTGGAAACTGAAAAATAAACAAACAAACAAATGGACAAAACTGAGCAGAAATTTTAGCTGTTTCCCATCTCAGGGGACACAGAATTTGAAATTTTATGCATGCCAAGTTAATTGCTTAAAAATAAATACTTCTTAGAGCAAGATAAAAAGAATTTAGATTTCCTATAGTGTATCATCTACAATGCCCAGCATTAAAGAAATATACTTTTTAAAAGATTTATTTTATTGTTTGCGTAAAGGTGAGAGAGAGAGAGAGAGACAGACAGACAGACAGAGAGAGAAGTGGGGAGGGCCCAGAGCAGTCTCCATAGTTGAACATCATTAGCTGTGACATGGTTTCATGCGACACAGGTGGATGTGGGGCCATGTGGGGCAGGGACTGAACTGGGGGCCTCCCACATGGGAGGCGAGAAACTTCACCACCATGCCATCCTGGCAGTACCAGTTGCACCTTGGTTCAACATATGGGTTTACATGGTCCAAGCCTGGGAATCGATCCCTGGACCTTGTGGTTGCAAGGCAAGCACTCAACCTGCTGAGCTATACCAGCATTCCAATAGAAACCAACTCTGAAATAATTCAGGTATTTCATTAGTAGATGATGATTTCAAAGTGGCTATAATAAATATGTTTAAGTAGATTAAAAAAAATACACTCACAATGAATAAACAGAAGGGCAAACTAAACAGAGAAGTAGAAAATATAAAGCAGACCAAATGGCTATTCTAGGATTAAAAAACACAATATCTGAGATGAAAAATTCACTATTTACTAGATAGGCTTAATAGAATATTGAGTTGGAAAAAAGTGAACCTGAATAAAAAATTTTAAAGTTTATAACAATCTGTAGAACAGAGGGGAAAAATATTTTTAAAACTAAGCAAAGCTTCATTGACTTGTAGGACTATATCAAGTCATCTAATGTACATATAACTCAATTTCTAAAAGGAAAGAAGAAAGATTATGGGACAGAAAAGTTACTTGAAGAAAAAATGGCCAAAAAATTTGCCAAAGTTGGTTATAAATATAAACTTACAGTTCCAAGAAACTTGGCAACCCAAAACATGATATATACAAAAAAACCACTCTTGAAACACATCATAATCAAAATACAAAGAAATCAATATAAAGAGAAAATCTGGAAAGTGACCAAGAAAAACAACAGAGTAAATACAGGGGAGCAGTGGTAGAAAAGTCAGCTGACTTGTCATCAGAAACAATGGGGGCTAAAAGACAATAAAAGTGAGATCTCATCCTATCAGTTGAGAATTGTATATCAAAACTATCCTTCAGAAATGAAGATGATATGAAGATATTGTCAGATTAAGAAAAACACTAGAAAATTTATCACTAGCAGATGTGCACTATAAGAATTGGTAAAGCCAGTTCTTGAAACAGAAATGACAACAAATGAACATTTGAATCTCTGAGAAGGAAATAACAGCACTGGAAATTGTAAAATGTGGGTAAATTTTAAAACATATATGTATTTATGTATTTTTCTCTATAAAACCATATGTACACATATATTCTTATAGTTTCTTTGAATGACACATGAATACTTAAAGCAAAGAATATTCCACTACTTTGTGAAATTTATAATATATATATATATATTATATAATATATATGTATATATTATATATGAAAACAATAGCACAAAAGACAGGTTGGGGGAAATAGAACATTACTGTTGCAAGATTCTTATATTTCACATGATATGATACAATATTAAATTTAAGTTGACTATGTGAAGTTTAGAATGCAAATTGTAATTCTTAGAGCAGTCACTAAAAAAATGCCAAAATTAAAAAAATAAAATAATTAAAACAAGGTAAGAAAAGAGAAAAGCAAATGCAACAAATATAAATAACAAATAATAGGCCTCAATCCAACCATATTGGAAAGCTGGGATGGCTCAGCAGGTTAAGCATTTGCTTTGCAGCCCCAGAGACCGAGGATCGAATCCTGGCTCCGGCCCATGCGGCGACTCACATGCTGAACTGGGGTGAGGTCCCCAGTTCAGTTCTTGCCCGGGCCTATGTGGGAGGCTCCCGGCCCAGTTCCTGTCTTGTGCAGCCCTGCGCCCACCTGTGGAGTGAAACTATATGGAAAACTAGTGCTGTCAAGGATGGAGACTGCTCTGGGCCCTCCCCCTTCTCTCTGTCTCTCTCTGTCTGTCTCTCTCTCTGTCAAAAAGAAATAAAAGTAAATCTTAAAAAAAATCCAACCATATTAAGATTTACATTAACTGTAAATGACCTAAGCACTTCAAATAAATGAAAGGCAGAGACTATCAGAGAGGATAAAAAAAAGTAAGACCCAACAATATATTATCCATATGAGAAGCATCATAGTATAAAGACACAGCTAGATTAAAAGTAAGAGGATGAAAACCCATAGACTATAAAAATAGAAAGCATAAGATAGCTTGAGTGGCTACAACATATCAGACACAAAGATTTTAGAACAGAGTGCTGCTGGAGATAAAGAGGGAAATTCATAAAATGAAAGAGTTTTCATTAGAAAGACATAATCTATAAATGAATATGTGCCTAATAACAGAGTTTCAAAATCACAAATACTGCCAGAACTACTATGGACAGAACACACCCAATATATCTATTTCAGTTTTATGTTTCATATCATTAATATCCTCCCTTAGCTGTTTTGATATTTATTATGCTTATTCTAAACTTTTGGTTAATCTATTCGAATACATCTTCTTTTGATGGTAGTGCTCCTTGGGATGTCTTTTTATTTTGGTCTATGAAGTCTGGCCTCTCTGTCTACTAATGAGCACTGGGAAAGGGGAGAGGCGATATCTAGACTGTATAAAATAATGAACTGAAGGGTGTATAAGAGAGAGAGAGAGAGAGAGAGAGAGAGAGAGAGAGAGAGAGAGAGAGAGAGAGGTGTAGTCAGGGAGAACAAACACTAAGAGAGGCATAGGTACCAGAAACCCAGTTACAACAAACTAATCTTCCGGTCAAGTGTTCATCTCAGCCCTTCAAGTAGAAGCTACCTTGGCAGGAGGATTGGGGAGGTGACTACCCGAGGTTACTCAACACCCACCTATTGTCCCCAGCAACTCTGCAGAGCAGGACTTCAGTACTGTTCTAAGCATGTACCAGAAGCCCGAGTTACCTCCAATTCTCTCCATGATTGGTAACTGTCCAAATACAACTGAGAAGCAAAAGCAAAACTCAAGCTGCTTTTATCCTACCATTCTGCTGGTTGCCCTGACCTACTCTTCCCTGCACATCAGTTCTAACAGCCCGAAACAATGTTAAACAGAAGTGGAGATAGTGGGCAGCCTTGCCCTGTTTCAAAGAAAGTGCTTCTAAAATAATGTTGCAATTAAGTATAAATGCTTACTGGGTTTTGGTAGATACATTTTATCAGGTTAGGGAAGTTGACCTTTTTCCTATTTCCTGGTTTTATATATATATTTTCATTACATGGGTGTTAAATTGTATTGAATGCCTGTCTGTAAAAAATATTATGTGATTTCTCTTCCCTTTAAATATTTTCACATAATGAACATGTAATAAATTTTTGGTCCCCACATTCACACACACACAAAGGTACTGTTATTAGGGTGCTATTTTCCTTTCTCCCACTAGCTTAATTTAATTAATGATAAGAAGGAGAAGGTTATTTTATTTTTTTTAAGATTTATTTTTATTGTTTTTGATAGAGAGAGAGAGAGAGAGAGAGATACAGAGACAGAGACAGAGAGAAGGGGGAGGGCCCAGAACAGTCTCCATAGTTGCACATCATTGGTTTTTCCACATAGTTTCATTCCACAGGTGGGCGGGGCTGCACAGGGCAGGAACTGGGCTGGGGTCTCGCCCCAGTGAGAACTGAACTGGGAGCACTCCCCAGTTCAGCATATGGGTCCCCGCGGGCCGGAGCCGGGATTTGATCCTTGATCCCCAGGGCTGCAAAGTGAGTGCCTAACCCACTGAGCCATCCTGGCTTCCCCCGAGGTTATTTTAATTTATAAAATGACTTTGGGAGTTTTCTCTCTCTCTCTCTCTCTCTCTCTCTCACACACACACACACTCTCCACACCCCCTCCCCCCCGCCACCTCCCCCCCACCCCAGGAAGGGTGTATATATTTGTATAAGAATGAGATGATATGTTCTTTAAATGTTTGGAAGAAGTGGTTTATTAAACCATTTGGGTCTAATAAGAGGGGTTGTGTGTATATAGATCTTCAATGACCTGCTTTGATTTCCTTTGCTATCAGTCTGTTCAAATTTGTTTCCTTTTGTGTCAGCCCATTAGGAATACTTTTGGCAATAAGCAACCAAAAACCTGACAGTGACCTAAGCAAGAAGTCCTCTAATCCTGCCTTCTCACACAGCCAGAAGTGCAGAGGAGATATTCCAAGGCTGGTGTAGGTCCTCAGGGACACAGGCTCATTTGGTCTTTGCACTCCATTGTCTTCATGGTTTCAGGATGCATAGAGCACCTCTAGGCACCGTGTAGATCCAAGCACCAAGAAGCTGGGAAACTTTGTTTTTTCCTTTGGGAGAGTAGTTGGGTTGAGACTCATCTTTTTTGAGAACAGAGAATCGTTACCTTCTAATTTATTTGAATAAATAGGACTGTGCATGTGTGTAAATATGGTTGTTGAAGAGGTAACAAATGAAGAGTATTTGTAACTTAGTTTTGGTAAATTGCAGTTTTGTAAGAAATTATATATATTTTGTAGGAAATTTTATATATGTAATTATATATAATCTAAGATTTCACTATATCAACACAAAGATTTTCATGTTATTCTGGTGGGATTTTTTTAAATCTCTGATCTATCTTTAATTATATCTCTTCTTTCTTAATGGGGTTCTCTCTCTCAATTTGGTCAGAGCTTTTCTATTACTTTATTAGTGTTTCTTTTCATAAAATCAACTTTTAGCTTTGTTGATCTATATATTTTTTTATTTTTTTAAATTTCTGCTCTAACTTTAGTTCTTTTTAAGGTTAATTTTACTGTTATTTTTCTAAATTCTTAAATTGGATGCTTAACTCCTTAATTTCCAGTTTTTCTCCTTTTCTTATATATACATTTAAAGCTATGAATTCATTCTCAGCAGTATCTCATAAGATTTAATATGTAATATCTTAATTATAATTTAGTATTAACTTTTTTTTCAAATATTCATTATGATTTACTTTTTGGCCAATAAATTACAATTGATGCTTGAACAATGTGGGGGTTAGGAACATCGACCTTTGCATAGTTGAAAATTGTGTATAACTTTTTTATAACATTATATTTAAAAAAGATTTATTTTTATTGTTTTTGACAGAGAGAGAGATACAGAGACAGAGACAGAGAGAAGGGGGAGAACCCAGAACAGTCTCCATAGTTGCACATCATCAGTTTTTTCACATAGTTTCATTCCACAGGTGGGCTGCACAGGGCAGGAACTGGGCCCGGATCTCACCCTGGTGAGAACTGAACTGGGGGCACTTCCCAGTTCAGCATATGGGTCCGCACGGGCCGGGGCCGGGGCAGGGATTTGATCCTTGGTCCCCTGGGCTGCAAAGTGAGCACTTAACCCACTGAGCCATCCTGGCTTTCCCTGTGTATAACTTTTGACTCTCCCAAAATTTAACTATTAATAGCTTACAGTTGATAGAAAGCCTTATCAATAACATAAATAGCCAATTCACATAAATTTTCTCTGTTATATGTACATATTATATACTGTATTTTTATAATAAAGTAAGCTAGAGAAAAGAAAATGTTATTAAGAAAATCCTAAGAGAAAATACATTTACGGAACTATACTGTACTATTTATTGATGTAAATCATAAGTTTATATCAACTGTTTATAAGGTGAATCATCTGTCAGTACCTACATCAATATTGTCTTATATGATACAAAGCACTGTAAATGTCATATATATTACAAACACAAGATATCAAAAATGAAAAGATGTGAAAAATAAATTGATATTTATTTCAAGGTATAACAATTCATGTATTGATAATAAGCAAGCAGCGATATGATTGCTTTATGCTAGCCTAGTATAATCCATTTGACTGCCTCATAGTGGCCTAGCCCATACTCTAATGAATATGTCCATATAAAAATTTTATGGGGGATGCTGGCATAGCTCATAATTGAGCACTTGCCTTGCAATCTCAAGGTCTGGGGTTTGATTCCCAGTCCCAGCCTGTGCAAATTCCTTATGCTGAACTGTAGCACAATCGACAAGTGGGAGGCCCCTAGTTCAGTTCCCACCTTGCACGGCCCCATATCCACCTGTGTGGAATGAAACTGTCACAACTAATGATGTACAACTATGGATACTGCTCTGAGCCCTCCCCCTTCTCCCTCTCTCTCACTTTCTCTCCAACAATAAAATAAATCTTTTTTTTTTATGGCATACAGTATTACAGTCATATTAACATTCATAATACAGTATTAGAAACACTGTTACATTAAAGTAATATTTACCTGTGATGATAGGCTGATATGGAGTTTCTCCAATTATGTGACAGGCATACTGTACAATAATGTAATTCTTTGAAAGCAAAGTCATAAAACAGTAAGAAAACAAATGCATTAATTTTATATTAACTGTCCCTCACTTTATGCCTATGTAAGGTAGGCGATCCCTTCAGTACAAGCTTTGCCCATGACGTTCTACATGATGAATACTCAGATGATGACACGAAAATTCCTCATACGATTCTTGCCTTATTATTAGATTTTCACACACACGCACATATCCACAGCAGATAAATGTATTAACTGTACAGCATATTGATTATTTACTATTCATTAAATGGGAGTGGGTCATCATGAAGGTCCTCATCCTTTGTTCTCATGTGAGGAGGGAGAAGAGGAGGAAGAGGAGGAAGAGGGGTTAATGTTGCCATCTTAGGGCTGACAGAGGTGGAGGAGATGGAAGAGGAGGCAAGACAGACAGGCACACTTGTAACTTCACAGAAACAGGTCGGAATTTCTGTCTGGCCTTATTTTTTTCTTTATTTCTCTAAAAGTGTTGCTGTGTGGCACCAATCCTCCCACGATTTGCTTTAGTTCAGTGTCTGTATCATAGAAGGGTCCATGTTGTAAAAGAAGTCAAGAACAGTTTTGAGTCATTGGAACCCTCCCATCATATTGTCCGATGTCGATTTGTTTGCTGGTGTTGCTCTTCTTCCTTGTTAGCTGGCCCTGGTTCAAAAGACGTTCTCTCCATCAAGTCAGCTTCTGTTAATACCTTGCTTGTGGTGGTTTTCAGCTCTTGAATTTCTCCAAGACCCCTATCCTGAAACTTTTCATCCCCTACCTTTGCTTGCCATGCCCACAACCTCATGACTTCCGTGATTGTTTCTGTTGTAAATCCCATGAAGTCATGCATGCCATGTGGACACTATTCTCCAGCAGGGCTTTATTGTTTCAGGTTTGATGGTTTTCATGGCTTATGCTATAATAAGGATGGCATCTTCAATGGTGTAATCCCTCCAGATGTTCATGATGTTCTCTTTGTCAGGGTTGTCTTCCATAGTGCTGACAATCTGAGTACTGTGTGTAATGTCCTTAGGATCCCCTGGCCTAGAAGTTGACGCAGAGACATTGTATCCGGGGCTAGTAGACCACCTCAACAGCTTCAGTGTTCGTGGGGTTCTGGGAGGCGTTGTTCAATATCAAAAGAACTCCAGAAGAGTCCCTTACTGGCATGGTACTTCCTGCCATCAGGGACACAGCATCGATGGAACCAATCCAGGTTTTCTGAACGCGTCTGGGAGCGCATCTGCGGCCTCGTGGTTGGCAGAAGCTGCTTCTCCTGTTATCTTGACATTTTAAAGCCAACCCTCTTTCTAAAATTATGAAACCATCCTTTGCTGGCATTAAAATCTCCAACTTTAAACCCTTCCCCTTCCTTTTGCTTTAAATTGTCATATAATGACTTTGCTTGTTCTTGAATCACATTAGAGTCTATGGGTAGGCTTTTCTTTTAGCAATCCTGCACCCACACAAAAGGTGCTTTTTCAATAAGAAATAAAAAATTGTTTTGCAAAAAACAATTCAATAACTATCCAGCAAAATTAACCTTTAGATACGAAGGAGGAATTAAGGCTTTTACAGATATACAGAAGCTGAGGGAATTCTCCAGCTCAAAACCGGCACTCCAAGAAATACTAAAGGAGGCTATCCGACCTGAATGCAGAAATCAAAATAAATGGAGAAAAGTTGGGACAACAAAAAAATAAAAAGGAAAGAAGAAATGGATACAGGACATCCTCATATATCAATCATCACCCTGAATGTAAATGGACT
>PVKE010017437.1:0-30758 GCA_004027555.1 Craseonycteris thonglongyai
CGAACAGGGTGTCCTGGCGTTGTGTGAGGGGTGAAGGAAGGCCTCTGGGAAGCAGTATGTTCAAGTAATGCCCTTGTAATTACGGGGTGATGAGTGGTGGGTAGAGCATTTCTGCCAAAGGCAGCGACACAGATGGTCCTGTAGCGGAAATGACTCGTCACAGTGGGTTGCTGGAAGGAAGGCCTCTGTGGCTTGGGCATCATATCCAAGCAAGAGAGTCCCAGGAAATGGGACTGGAAAGGTAGCCCGGGCTATTTTGTGCTGAGTTCTGTAGGGTATGATAAGGTGTTCTGGCATTATCCTGAGTGCAGTGTCAAGCCGCTGAAGGGTTTTTCAGATTCATTTTGCATTGTGAAAACTGACTCGTTTGTGAGGAGAATGGAAGGAAAGATTGTATGAAGGGAGATGAGTGAGGAGGCTGTTGGGGAAGTTCAGGTGGAATATACAGGTTTTGATTAGGTAGCAATTAGCGATTAAGAACTGTGAATATGTTTGAGACGTATTTAGGGGATAGGATTCACAGAAGTTGGTTTTATGTTGCTAATAGGATTTTCAGGTTGGAACAAGTGTATGTTTGAAGGTACTGTTTGTTCAGATGGTATATTAATTTTTTTATTGCTGCATAACAAATTACCGTATTTTCTGGCGTATAAGACGACCGGGCGTATAAGGCGACCTCCTAATTTTACAGTTAAAACATAGGTTTAGGCCTATATTCGCTGTATAAGACTACAGCCTCGGAAGTGGGGGGTAGTCTTATACAGCGAATATAGGCCTAAACCTATGTTTTAACTGTAAAATTAGGGGGTCGTCTTATACGCCCGGTCATCTTATACGCCGGAAAATACAGTACCACAGATTTAGTGGCTTATAATAGCACTATTAGCTCACAGTTCAGTAAGTTAGAAGTTCTCACGGAATGGCTGAAATCAAGGTGGCATCCAAACTGAGTTCACATCTAGAGGCTCTGGGTAAACATCCATTTCCAAATGCATTCTTGCAGTTGGCAGATTTCAGTTGCTGTAGTCATCAGCCTGAGGCCCCAGGTTCCTTGCTGGTTGTCTGCAAGGGTCAAATGCTTCCCATGCTTTGAGTGTCAGGCTTCTAGATCTTCGCTGATCTCTAGGTCTCATGTGATCAGATCAGGTCAGCCTAGATACTCTTCCCATTATAAGGTTTACTGATTTGGGACCTTAATTACGTCTGTAAAATCTCTTTACCACAAGAGTGATATCTCATATTCACTCAAGGGCTGGAGGTCATGCAGAGGGTTATTGGGGCCATCTTAGAATCCTGCCTTAGAATTCACAGATGGTGAACCAAGGGTGCTGCATATGGGTGGGCAGAAAAGAAGGAATCCAATTTTATACAAAGTCAGTTCGAGATGCCTTTGACATAATCTAATGGGCATATATGGTAATAGTGATCATGGATAATGAAAGCTTACTATGTGCTACATAGTAGGTGCTTTCTTCAACTCATTTAATCCACATAATAAACTTAGGAAGTGAGCACTATTATTCAAATTTTACAGCCAGGGTCACCAGGTTGCTCAGGGTGACCCAGGAAGTAAGTAGGAGAACTAGTTTAGACAGGCATGCAGTCTGGCCCCAAGGCCTATCTAAACCACTGTGTTTTATGTCATCAGTAGGATATGGGTCTGGAGCTTAGAAAAGATATCTATGCTGCAGATAAAAATCCTCTCATTGTTGGTATTTAAAGCCCAGGTGTGGAAGAGATCACCTGAGGAGAGGTTGTGGAATGGAGAGAGAGGAGGAAGAGGACTCAATTGAGCCCTGAAAAACTCCAAAACTTGGAGGGTGGGTAGAAAAGGAATTGCTAAGAAAGGATACAAAGGAGGAACAGGCAGAAGAAAAACTAGGAAACAAACCTAGGAATGTTGTGGGGTTCTGAAAGCCAAGGAGGGAAGCTGCTTCCAGGGGGGGTTGTCAGATCTGATGGATCAGCTAATGTTCTTGTCAGGAGCACTTTTGGTGGGGAGTTGTGGGGCAAGCCAGACTGGAATGGCTTGAGGAATGGGTGCAAGTGAATATGACTTTTGAGAGACTTGGTTCTGAAAGCGATTAAAGAGAGAAACTTAGCCAGAGAGGAATGTGGGGTTTGGAGATGGGGGTGTTACTTATTTTAAGATGAGTGATGCTAGAACGTGCTTCACTACCATTGGTCTGGATCCATGTCAGAGAAAGAGTGAAAATGCACAGACAAGAGGGGATTGTTGATGGCATCAAGGTCCCTGAGAAGGGCTTGGGGACAGTGGTGGTGGTTAAAGGGAATATTGGCCTCTGATAAGAGAAGGCCCACTGCTTCTGTTATAATAGGAGGGAAGAGGGAGAGGATACAGGTGCATCTGTAGATTTGGTGGCAGGAATATAAGGAGGTTTTGAGCTCATGGATTGTTCTTTATGAATCCTGCAGAAAAGGCAATTCTTTATTCAAGAAAAAAAATAGATTCATTGTTTAAAAAAATTGTTGTTCTGGTCTATAAAAAAAATTTAACTGTAGAAAAACACAAGAAGTTGGCACAAAATTTCCATGCTCCAAGATGAAACTTTATAGAATGTGGTATAACAACTTACAGAAAGAGGTTTTTAGGCAAAGCCACTGAAATGCTTCTATGTTTTCTAGAGGTCAGTTCCCTGAACATGTTGTCTGGGTCATGCCAAAATTCTTAGTAAGCATAATGTTCTTTTTCTTCTCTTTGAAATGTTTTATATTTAGTTCAGTTCTTCTAAATTAAAGTTATTTGGTACACGAATTGGGGGGGGGGAAGACTGTTTGTTACTGCTTTATAAGCATTTGTTTTCTTATTGGCTCAGTTTTCATATTGGCTCAATCATGTAATCCCAAAATCAGTTGGATAAGTAAACATTGCTGTTTTATACACAAAAAGCGCAGTGAGTTTTGAAGGTAAGTGACCCCGGCAATCAGAAAAAAGTGGTCAGCGTTGTTTTAAAGTACACAGATATTATATTTAACTTTGTTCTGTCTCCAGCGGAATGCCATCCAGAGACGTGGTTTGAGGCCCAGCCACAAATCTAAACAGCTTCAGAATAGCTTACCACCTGGCAGTCAAAAGGAACCTAATGTGCTAGCTATTCAGTTTATTTTCAAGCCTGTTTTGAAGAACTGAGCTAATTGGACCCTGCAGACAGGGTTTAGATTTCAGTTACGCATGTGCTTTCCGTACTATGCTGGGTACCCCCTGAATTAGACCTGATCTGGTAAATTGTCTTGTGAATAATGTACTTTCAACTGACAGAAAGGAAAAAACTAAAATAAAGAAAGGGTTTTTTGTTTTTCCCACTGCATACAATTGTCACCTTGTGACTGAAAGGAAATTAGTCCAAGAAGCTTGTTTTTATAATGTTGGTAAGAAACGACAAGGTTTTATAAGGAAAGTTACTTCACAGCTTTATTAGGTCAGTGCCAATCAATTAGTTGCTAAATACCTATTTCCTAGTTGGTATATTCAAAACAAATCCAAGCATGCTAAATAAAGATGGTTGAGACAGATTGTACTCTTAAACGTCTCTGAAATCTTCCTCTGAGAACTTTATTTTTTTCTCTCCTTTTCCTGATCCTCAAACTCTTCATCCCACAAACACAGTTGAATCTTGTAAAAAAGTAAAGTCTGGCCCTCTAGGTTTTGCTGTTACTCCCTTTTCCACCAGTTTATACTGTTTTCTCCTTTAGCCCCCATTCCCTCTTTGATGTGCAGTAACACCAGACTTCTATCCCAGTTACTCCACGGAACCTGTTCTCTGAAGTGATACCGACAGCTCCCTGTTTTCCTAATCAGGTGGAACTGTCTCCGTCTGATCTTACCCTGTAGTGCAGTTGGTGCTGGGGTGTTGATACACTGCCCTCCCCTTACCCAGTGAAGCTGTGCTTTGCCTCCCACTTCTGTCACTGACTGCTCATTTCCCTCTTTCACCAGCTTCCATCCCTTTGTCTGTCTGTTAAATGTTGATAATCCACTGTCTGCCTTCTTTTACTGTAACTGGACACACTCTTCCTGGGAATCAAGATAGTATCATGGCTTCTTGAATTACCATCCAAGTCTCTATTTTCAGCTTAGAAAATAGAGTTTCTTATCGGTTACTCCCAACTGCCTACTGACCATAAAACATTTGCATAGCCCACAGGTACCTTATACTCTCAAGTTGAAGAATGTGTCTTCCTCGAGCTTTCTGTATTTTATTTAGTGTCATTGGCATTCTCCATGCTGCCGGGACCCTTGCTGGAAACATACTGGACTTCTTCCTTTACCGTACCACCTTCTCACTGCCTGGCTATTTGCTCTCCCAGTTGTATCAATTGTAACTCTGAAATATCCCCCTTACCTGTTTCTTGTTCATTGTTGCCATTACACAGTCTTAGTTCAATGCCTAACCTAATGATAACAGCTTTATGAGCTTTATGAATTAGGTATGCTGCCAAGCATTTTGCACGTCACCTTTAATTCTTGCACCACACCTGTGTGATTGGTATCGTACCTGACACCTCTGGTGCACAAGCTCACATCCCATCTGCCTCACTCTGAGTCCAGCTGTGGCGGTGACAGTTCTGTGTGGGCAGCAACTCACTTCAGGTTGGTGGCATCTGATTTCAAGTGTGCATGCTGCACATTTTTCTCTCTTTGCCCCAGGACTTTTCCTGGCTCAGTAAGTACAAGTGCACATCCTAGAGTGTAAGGTGTTAATGTTCCATTGGGGGTAACTCTCAGATAATGGGGCTTGGGAGTTGATAATGAATGCTTCTCTTTATTGATAGAGAGTAGAATGAAAGATCCTGAGAGGCATTTTGTATGTTCCTCAGAAGGTCCAGATTAAACTGAGTTGGTAATGCATCCTTGTATTTGGCTTTTCCTTATTCCTAGTTCCACTCTTCTGAGTTCTTCCTCACTTCTTCTCTCTGGGATTACCTTCTAAATAAATTTCTTGCATGTGAGTCCTTGTGGAGACAGTAAAAAATGGCTGTTGAAAGCATACCTTGAATGAGATATTGGAATGAGAGACAGACATTGGGTTCTTATCTGCCTTTGTGGGTTCTGCTTGTCTTCGGGATACTAGTTTATCTTTGCTCCTTCCCACTGCATGTTGACCTTTCCAACTGCTTGCTCTGTTGTGTTCTGGCTCAGCCCTAGATGCAGAACAACAGCCTTCTATGAGCTGTTCAACCAACTCCTGTGTAAGGTCAAACCTGTTGACCACACCTAGTGGTTCTTCTTTATTACACATTCTTAACAGGTGTTCAGGGCTCTCACTTTGAAAGAGTAGGACCCGAAGGTGAGGTATCAAATGGGAACATCTAGGTGATGAGCCTGAGAATCACGAGCTCCTGAATTTCCCTGACTCTTCTGGGCAGGCGGAGTCAGTGCCTTGTGAGAAGAAAGCCTTCCCTTACTTAGAGACCATGCACACATCCTATGGAGTGGATGGATACTTCACGAGATGAAGCTTGTCTTTCTTCAGCCCATCCCACTCCATACCCAGTTGCTTCCAGAACAATAACTACCATTATTTTGCTATGTCTAATGCATACTTTTTTTGCCCATTTTTGAGGGAAAAATAAGGATGCACATTATACATGGGTAGTACTAATTCTGTGTCTAAATAAATGGTTTATTAATAATTATTTTATTTCTGCTTATGTGTTTAAAAGTGTAACTCTAGAAATTAATAACAATATCCATATGCAAAATAATATCCCGGAATATGATAATTGCCTTGGCTCAGACCCCAACTTGTCCAGGGTACCCCCGTGCTTTAGCCTCCCACGCCTCTGCCTGCCCAGAGCTGTGTTTTGACCCATGTTCCCAGGCTTCCAGCTCATTCCCTCTTCTGCTGGACTCCAGGTTGTGACTCACGGTCCTGTCTGTCCCCTTCCCTTCTCTTCTGCTTGTGTATCTGTTCTTATGTTTTGTAATTACTTGTTACATAAAATTTTTTGTAACATAATATGTTAAAAAATAAATGTTAAATTCCTTTATAATACAAAAAATAAGACCTAAATATAAACAAATAAAAATTTGAATTAGAAAAATAAAACCGAAAGATACTTTCCCTGAAAGTTTGGACCCAAAATGTGGGTGCATATTATACATGGGAGTGCATTATACTTGACAAAACACGGTACATACAATCTCTCTATAATAAGGGCAGGGATGTTCTTGTTAAGAGGAAATACTTGGGCAAATATTTCCAGGCCCTGGCCAGATATGTACTAATCAGAATAGGAGAAGCATGCAGCAGAGTGAATGCTGAAGGTATTGGACCAGGAGTGACAGGATAAGACTGGATAGGAGAGAATTTATTAACATGGGAGCACTTTTCATAACTCAGGGTTTAACTTCCTAGTAACCTGGTCCTAATATACTGCTGGGATGGTTTTGTGAATCTTGGACATGAGTACTACTTACAATAAGATAAATATGCAAGAATTACTTTGGCAGAATATTAAGGTCAGAAGTCTCAGAGAAGAGAGGATACTAATATTACGTTATATGAGACTAGAAAACATAAGAAAGCACTTCATTTCCTAAGGATCCACACGCACTGCCAAAGGAACACAGGCTGGGGTTGATAGGAGATGCTTCCATGGAACTGGGTTCCATCCTATTCGTAGAAATGATAGGATTCTGGAATAACAGAGTGGTATTTACCACCAGGGGCAAGGTGAATGTAATTACCATAATGGGTCAGAGTGGCATTCAGGGTGCCCTGACCCACAGAGCTCTGTGGCAATGGCTAATCAGTCATGAGGCAGTGAGGATGGACAACCAACCAGATTGTTACTTGACCTGATGACAGACCTTCATCTCTGGGGGATCTGAGACTTCAGTCACCTTGCCCTTATTGGATTCTAGCTGCTCCAGATGCCCATTCAGCATTATTCACCAGGCCTGGAAGCAGCAAGAAGCATATTAAATTCCTTGAGCTCAAGATAAGCTCCTCTCTGTCACCGTAGGTATTAGCTCAGCCAGCTCCTCCTTGACAATTCATTGAACAATTTACTTATTCTCTAGCTTTATTGAGATCATCTAAACTGAGTTCATCTGAAGCCCACATATGTTCTCTTCATTGATTATATTGTCTTTGCACTGTAGTAGATGAAGTCTTAGCTTGTCCTTCAAAGTCCTCAGTGGTCTGGCCTTATCTGACTGTCCATAGGGGTTGTGGGTGAAGTTCACCAGCCTGAAGTTGTCCCATGCATGTGCTCATCCTTTGCTGTCCTTGTGCTTCTGTTGTGGAGAAATGCAGCCTTCAGAGCCTTCAGAGTCTACCTTTATTTCTGGTTCTTTTCTGCATTCAACTTTTTGTTTCATTTTTCCTTTTTTTTGGTTGGTTGCTCATTTGTGTTCTTAGTTTGCATTTCTGCTTTAGGATTTCCTTACTCTTTTCTTTTTTCTTTCTTTTTTTTTCATATCTCAAGTGCTTATTTCAAGATTTTAAATTCAGTTTGAAATGTTCTGTTACTGTGTTCTTTAGCTCTGTGGGTTTTCTTTTGGAGGGGGAGAGATTCATCATCTGAAATGCTTTTATTAGCATTTTCTGATTTTTTTCCAACAGTTTTCTATGTCTGTGCTCTGCTTTTCTGTGTATCTGCTTATTCCTGCAGAGAGAGTTCCATAGCACCCTCTCTGTGCTCTTTTGATTTTTTCATGGATGGTTTTGGGGAAGGGTTGGGAAATGTTGTGCTTTTCTTTAGTTTTGGTGGGGCTCTTACTTTTTCCTTCTTGTTCCCTTCTTTCTCTTCACTGCCACCTTTCCAGTGGCCCCTCCCCTTCTGTCTCTCTCTGGTTTGCTTTCAGAAGCTGTACTTCTCCAAGGTGCCATTGCTGTCCAAGCCCACTGACCTAGCCAGTGCTCTGAAGTACAAGTCCTAACCTGTATGTGACATTTTAACTTTTATTGTTAGACCGTTTTGGGCGACGATCTTGTCTTGCTTTGTCTAAGTCCTTGGTGCTTCTCTACTCTTTTTTCAGTGTCCCTCCTGGTCTCCAAAGCTGCACACTTGATTGGGGGTGTGATGAGAGCTCTGTTGACATCTGGTCTGTTTTTCTATTACAGGTCATTTAAAGGTTGTAACCTGTCTTTTAGTGCTGCCCAAGGCATGGGTCACATGTGGCTTTAGGGCCTTTTTTTGGTTTTATGGTGATTCTTTTTTTCTTCTTTTTTTTTGAGTGAACTGGAAGATCTGGAATAAGGCAGCCTTCATAGTCCCCCAAACCAAGAAGTTTCTCTGTACTTCTAAACACTCAGCTCACACTTCACCATCTCTTTTTTGGTAGGTCTTTATTTGAACTCTGAATGGTTGGGTTTGCTGAACTGTGACCTCCAGATGAGCGTGAGCTTTGCCGTATCCCGTCAGGAGTGATGATAAGCTTTTGAGACTATTATTGCAAATCAACATAAAAGTTATCTTTGAAAATTCTAAATTACAACTTTCTAAAGTTAGCAGTTCTCTTTTGGGTTTCTGAGTGTTGCTCAGGCATTGGAGTCTTTGTGTTTTTAAGTGTTTGGCTGATTTTAAGTGTCTGCTTCACGTGGCTCGTTGAGTTTTTGTATTCACATAGGCTGTTCTGAAACTTCTTTATATTCATATATATTTTTTATTTTTAAATTACAGTTGACATACAATATATGTTAGTTCCAGATGTAAATTTACAACAAAGCAATTAGATATTTATATAACTTACGAAATGAACACCCAGTAAATCCAGTACTCATCTGACACCTTACGTAGTTATTACAATTCTACTTAGGATAGTCCCCGTGCTATACTCTCCATCCCTATGACTGTTTTGCAACTGCCAGTTTGTACCTCTTAATCCCTCCCCCTTCAACTATCACCCCAACCCTATTTATCCAGCAACCATCAAAACTTTCTCTGTAAAAAACCAACAAAATGCTTTCTGGTTTGTTGTTCATTTATCCTGTTCTCTATATTCCACATATAAGTGAAATCTAGTGACATCTGTCCTTATCTGTCTGACTTAATCCACTCCGTACTATACCCTCTAGGTCCATCCATGTTGTAGCAAATGGTGAGCTTTCATTCTTTTTAATGGCTGAGTAATATTCCTTTGCACATGTGTATGCTCGTGTGTGTGTGTGTGTGTATACTACCCCTTTATCCACTCATTCATTGGCGGGCACCCAGGCTGCCTCTATGTCTTAACCATTGTAAACAGTGTTGCATATGGGTACACATGTACCTTGGAAGTAGTGTTTCGGGTTACTTCGGATAAACTCTGAAGTGAGATTATTGGGTCCGTCTTTGTTTCTTGGTATAGTTTTTGTTTTAAAGTTTGTTTTGTCTGATATAAGCATTGCTGCTCCAGCTTTTAAAAAATTTTTATTTTCATGAAATATCTTTCTTCATCCCTTTACTTTCAATCAGTGTGTGTCTTTCAGTATGAAGTGAATCTCTTGTAGGCAACATTTGTAAGGTGTTTGGTTTTTTTTAGTTTTTTTTAATGATTTGTTTTATTGTTCAAGAGGTGAGAGAGAGAGAGAGAGAGAGAGAGAGAGAGAGAGAGAGAGAGAGAGAGAGAGAGAGAGAGAGAGAGAGAGAGAGAAGAGGGGAGGGCCCAGAGCAGTCTCCGTAGTTGCACATAGTTGTGACATAGTTTCATTCCACACAGGTGGGTGTAGGACCACGCGGGGCGGGAACTGAACCAGTCGGTGGGCTCCTGCATGGGAGCTGAGAATCTTCACTGCCATCCCAGCATCTACCTGTTGTGTCATAGTTCAGCATATGGGTTTGCATGGGCTTGGGCTGAGAATCAAACCCTGGACCCCACAATTGGGAGGCAAGTACTCAATTGTTGAACTATCCCTGGTGTTCTCATCTTAAAAGGGCACTAATCCTATTGTGGGGCCATCTAGCAAGTAAACAGGAGCACCTGAGAAGCTGTAAAAAAAAATCTATGAGGGACAGAAGGGGCTTTTAGGAGGATTACCTCACTGGTGCTGACTAGGATATTCCAGATTGACTAGTTAAGGTTACATTTCCGAGAAGCTGAAACTGCAGTTAGGTTAGGTATTAAGTCTCAGTTTGGTGATGTAGGCTTAGCACAAGTGACTTCATTTTGGGCCTGTTGTCTCTTTTAAACACATGGTATATATACGTTTTTGTTAAAACTCACTGAGTTCGGCAGGACCCATCTCTCTCAGCCGTAGGTCATGTTTCATCTGGATATGATCTCTCTGATTTCTTACCTCACCGCATTTTGGTGGTAGTGTATTTTACTTGGTATGTGTTTACTGGTTATATTTACTTTATTAGATAATAAGCTTTTGGGAAGAAGAACTGTTTGCTTCATCTTTGTTTCCTAGTGCCCGTCATAGTATCTAGTATGAGAAAATTAGTTCCCAGTGCCTATAGTATAGTATGGTAAGAGAAAGTTCAACTACCGAGGTTTAAATAAATATGATTTTTGAAACACTCACATAATAAAGAGTCTGGAGTCAGGCAATCCAGGCCCCTAAGAATCTAGACTCTTTATGTCTTTGATTTCTGCCAAACTTAGTATGTCTTTTGTCCTCATTGTTGATTATCCACATTCTAGATAGGAATATGGGGCAAGAGGAGAACACCTTCTGTTTGTGAGGTATTATTTTCTTCCTGTGCAGGATTTGAAGTCCTCTTCAACTTTTCTGCATGTTTTGTTTTTGGCCATACGGTGCTGCTCTATATATGGCTATCCTTCTGCAAGGGAGGTTGTGAAGTTGAATATTTAGCTTCCCAACCTGTCTGGACAAGAAAGAAGGGGGTTTAGAATGGTGGTTAAGTGGACCGGCATGTAGTATCTGCCATGAAGAGTATTCAATACATTTTTTTAACTTAAAATTTTAAACCAAAATAATCAATGTAAATACAGTATATTTAGTCAAATAGCACGTCAGGGCTTATACCAAAACCAGAAAATAACCAGTTCTCATCTGCCATTCCAGTCCCATTTTCTACTTTGATGGAATATTGTCCACTAATTTTAAATGACATTTTAAAGTGTTATCAATTTTAGGCCTTTATTTCTCTGCCCATCTACTTTAATGATGTTATATTACAATTTTGATTGAATTAATATTCAGTCTGTAATGAATGTAAATATTTGTTGCTGAGCCAAGTATTCTGTTTTTATTTCCTCACTTATATAAATATAAATATTTTCTTTTTCCTGGAGTTAACTTACCCCAGTCTTTTATTCATTTACTTTTCTTTGAGTTTTTAAGTGTTTCCACATGTTTTTACAGCTCTGTAGAAATACTTTTTCATATGCTTTTCTGTAGATGGGATAACCCATCAGCTCTAGTGTTTTTGTGAAGACATTCCTTCTGGAACCTTCTCTCCTCTTTCATCTGGATTGGTTGCTCTCAGCTACACTGCATAATTGTGATCATGGCAGTTTTGTTTCACTATCATCTTGGGAATGGTGTGCTTAATTCTGTTTTCTGGATCCTGTGGCTTTTTCTTAAAGATTTTTCAAATCTTAAAGTATTTTCATTATAGTCTCATGTGTAATAGGTTTGCTTAGTATAGAATTCTAGACTGAATTGTCACTCAGGATCTCGAGTCATGTCCCATTGTCTCCTAGCTTCTAATGATGCTGAAGAGAAGTGTGACACCATTCAGACTCCCAAGCTTTGTATGCTACCTATATTTTGAATCTCAGGAAGGCTGTAGGATCTTCTCTCTATCCCTGTTTTAGAATTTTGGAATTTCAAATTTTCATGGCTTGGTGAGGGCACTTTTTTATTCATTATGCCAATTACTGAATGTGCCCCTTAAAACTCAGTTTGGGGGATTTTTTTTGACTTACCATATATATATTTGATAATTTCTTCCTTTTGTTTTTTATATTAACTCTTTCTAGAAATATGTTGGATATTGGGTTTCTAAGATTATTCCTTATAATTTCCTTATTTTTCATCTTCCTGTATTTTAAGATTTATTTTATTTTATTGTATTTATTTTATTTTATCTTTTTGAGAGAGAGGATGAGAGAGAAGTGGGGAGGGCCCAGAGCAGTCTCCATAGTTGTACATCATTAGTTGTGATATGGTTTCATTCCACACAGGTGAAGGTGGGGCCGCACGGAGTGGGAACTGCATAGGAGGTGACAACCATCACCACTGAGCCATCACAGTTGTTACCACTTGCGCCGCAGTTCAGCCTACGGGTTTGCACAGACCAGAGCCAGGAAATGGACCCCAGACCTCACCACTGTGAGGCAAGTGCCCAACCACTGAGCTCTCCCAGCCACCCATCACTGTATTTTTTGTTCTATTTTTGACCTATTTCTTTAACTTTATCATCCAGACCTTTAATAGATATTTTTTTGGGGGGTTTAAAAAATTTCTAAAAGCTTACTTCTTGGCTTAATTTGTTCCTTTTAAATTGCACCCTGTTTCTGTTTTATGGTTAAAATATATTTCTTTAAGGATATTAATTACTTGTACTTTCTAAAGTTGGTTGTTTTTTTTTCTTATACCTGGAATTGCTGCTCTTTCTTCTGAATTTCTTTTTTTCCTGTTTATTTTGATATCTTTTGTGTAAGGGATTTTTCTCAATTAACTGGTGATCCTTGACCATTAATATAAGTAAGACACTAACACTGGTTAGAAACTGTGTGAAGAATACTTACCTTTCTCATTGGAGTTTTTTCACTGGGAATCCCACATGTCAATATCATTACGTCTTCTACTCAAGGTTGTCCAGTTCTCCAGAGAAGGACCCTCCAGTCTTCTGTTTGGGCAGCGCCAGTTTGGCTCTCTGCTTTCTGGAGCCAGCAGGGGAATGTGCGGACTTCTACTTAATTCTGTGTCTTCCGTCTCTTACCTCATTCTTGCTCTTTGCTATGTCTGATTACCCCAAATCTGGCTCTTTTCATCCTAAAATTATCCTGTGTTTTGTGAGTATGGAGACCTGGGAGCCAAGGCATTCAGACATTTTCTCTGTTTTCATTCTTCACTTCCCTCCTCCCAGTCTCTGCTGCCAGTGGTGGCTGGTGCCTCCATGTCCTGAGCCTTTTTGGGGTTCTCTGCGGGTAATTCAGCTTGCTCACATGAACAGCCCTCTCTGAAGGATTTTTGACTTGACCTTTCCTCCTCTTTGCTGAGTCATTTACCATTCTTTCAAATGTTTTCTATCTTCACATATTATAGCATTGATGTCTTTGGGTATTATTGAAAGTAGAGTGTTGTGTGTTTCTTGTTCAACTTGTGTGGGAGCAATTTTTTTTGAAAGACTAGTATAGAGAGGTCTTTACCATCTTATAATTGGAAGTCAGTAAATAGTTTCCTTTCAGTGAATTATAGTAATAGTTAACATATATTGTGCACTTACTATATATGTGGCATGGTTCTAAGTGATATACATTCATTATCATATTTAATCTGCACAACATCTGGCTTGTGCTGCACACTGACTTTCCTAAGAATTTGGAAGATTTTAACTCATTTTATCCCTATAACAAATTCTATAAGGCTGGTACTATTAATATACTCATTCTACAGATGAGGATACAAAGGGACAGAAAAGTTAAGCAGTTTGTCTAAGAATGCACAGCTAATGAACGGAGCCTAGATTGTAACCTATACAATGGGGACTATAAGCCCTTATGGTTCTAGATAGTTCTACACAGGGCCTACATGTAATTATAAGTGGTTAAATATTAGTGATTAAATATTTTAAAGGATACTCTGGGGTTTAATTTTTAATTAAGATAATATTTTAAAGATACATATTTTGCTTAGCTACTGATTACTTGCTATCCTTTTCTATGAAATCTTAGTATCTTTTTGTTCTTACATTATTTTCAGAGTCAATTTCAATATCATAATTAAGGACACCTTAGTAAAAGGGAAAGTACTTTTTTAAAGCTAGTATATTTTTTATACACACTTTAATAGTTAGAAAATGGAAGGCAGTAATGAAGCAAATAATGGGAAAGCAAAATTGAATTTTTAATGTCTTTTCCCATGAGGAGTCTATGAGTGTTCAATTTTTTATTCCTGCAATATTTTTTTAATTCCCTTTTATAGGTACAACAAAGAAAAAATAGTTTTTCTGTGGTTAATCTTTCACTATGGATGTTCTTGAATTAAAAATAAAGTTTATGCTTAGCAGCATACCATTGTCCAGATTTTATAGCTACCGGTACTTTAAAATTTGCCTTTTTACCTTCCAGATGTATAGTGCAACTTAAGAATTACTATAAACACAAAATTAAATAAATACCTTCCTTTGTGTTTACAGCCCCTTCAGATATGCTGGTATAATTGTGCTAGGTAAGAAGGTAATATAATAACATCTCAATCTGTATGTAGATAAATATTTATGTGTGTTTATAAATGAAAACCTATGTGTACATTTATTTGTGGTTCCCTTTATTACAAACCATGCAGATTCTCTTTATAACGATATTACGGACACAGTCATCGTCTATAATTTTGAGTTGGCAATAGCTAAATTTGTTTTCTGGAAATGAATTAAAGCATTTTAGTTGCCATCATTTGGCCAGCTGGAATATTACATGTATACGACAGATCTTAGTTGGATTTATTGCATGCCATTTGAATTTCATTAGAACATGATTTCTTTAATTTTAGTATTTTGGGGGAAGCCGGGATGGCTCCGTGGGTTAAGCGCTTACTTTGCAGCGCCGGGGACCGGTGATCGAATCCTGGCCCCGGCCCGTGCGGAACCATATGCTGAACTGGGAGCTCCCCCAGTTCAGTTCTCTCTGTGTCTCTTTATCTCTCTCTCTCTCTCCCTCTCTATCAAAAATAACATAAATAAATAAAAATATATTTAATTTTAGTATTTCGAGGCAATCTAGTTTTCACATGCTAAGAAATACATTTCCTCATTGCTGTTAACAGAAATATTAAGGAATATTTTAGGTTTAAGGTGAAACTTCAATTGTAGGGATTTCCGGTTCTCCTTCTGGCATGAGATAGGTCTGTTTGTTGATGGTGGAGTCATGTGACTGGTTCTGGCCAACAAAATTAAGTTAAGGTAGGACTTCAGAGCATTTAATTGCCAGTATGACACTCTTCAAAGCTTTTGTTCCCACTGCTTCAGCAGATGGTAGTATGGCGGCTTCTCTGTGATCCTGGGTACCATAGTAAAGAAGACATGGAACCGAGTCTCCAGGCCACCCACCATAGACCTTTAGAATGAATGAGAAACCGTTGTGTAAAGCCACTGAAATCTAGGGTAATATGTTATACAATATAATCTAGATGATTCTGAGTGGTAAAACTGGCTGTAGGGAAAGTCTTATATGAGGCCTCTCAGAATTTTTTAAGACAATGAAGCTGCAAAGAATCCACTAATTTTTAAGAGAAAAAAGATAGTGGCATTTCCACTGAGGGTTAGATGGAAATGGGGTTGGAGATCTTTAAACTTTTGTAACATCTCTTTAGAGACTCCCAGACCAAGCTGGAGAGTTACATGTATAACTTAAGTCCATATACCGCATAACAATATGTATAGCAGATTTAAATATATATAAGATGATATAACTATACTTGTACATTTTCTAGCTCTGTTAATGAAAGAGCATAGAAGGCACAATATCCCTGTAGTAGTGAGCACACCTGGCACCCTGGTCTTGGTTTCTAGTACCATTTCCCATTAAAAGGAGTCATAGTTACTTGTAAGGGAAAGCAAGGAAGCGATTTAAAAAAAAAGAGAGCGAAGAGAAAGAAAGAAAATAAGTGGTCATGTTAGAAGGACACAGAAGCCACCTTGAAGATGCTTTTCCTGACCAAATCCTGGTCAGTTTGTCCATCCAAATAATTAAGGACAGGAATGAATTTTTAGGAAATACACACTGAAATATTAAGGAGTAAAGATGCATGATGTGTGCAACTACTCTGAAGTAGATCAGAAAAAATAAGCAGTATGGGTGTGAGTGTGTGTGTATGTGTGAGTATATGTGTATGTGTTGAGAGCATGAACAAGAGTAAACAAATGTGACAGAATGTTAAAAATTGGTGATGATGAATATGAGATTTTTGTAACTTTGTATTTTAAAAGCATGTTATGATTAAAAAGACCTGAACGACCAGGGAGCACTACAGTTGTATTTAGAGGCACAAAAGATCTATAACTTTTTATATGGCATCTTAATTGTGTGGATACCCTTGTCATCAAATTGAAAGCATTGATTGCTTAACTTGATTTCAGGGGAGTGGGTTACACACTTCATACATGACATAAGACAGGGAGGGCAGCAGGGTGACAGCCCTCTTTGTAGAGCTCTTGTGCCTGGAAGTCCATCCATGGCACACCTTGACTCTTTTCTTCTAAGCCACAGGTTTGGTGTTGGAGCATGGTTGTAGAGGAGAACACACAGTTACAACTGAAATAGGAGAGGAAGTATGAACTTAGTATCTTTGGTCCCCAGTGTTTATAGCATTAGATAGTTCACTGGAGTTAAAAAATGACCATTTTGAAAAAGTAGGATTCTTGAAAAACAGGTTGGCAATAGCTCTGCAAAAGTTTACAGCTCTGAGCAGTTTATTGCAAACTGATACTTGATTCAAGGCTGCTGTAGTTAAGTGCTATTAGAAACCAAACTGGCACTATGAGCAGCATGCAGTCTGGAAAATGGAAAAAGGAAAGGGTGTTGCTAAAGTACTTTCACACAATAGAGTTAAGTGTAGAGGTAACAACAGAATTGCAGTGGGGAAATGAGCTTATGACCTAGGAGGAAAATGCTGCTGCATCTGCTTACAGCAAAATGAAACCTTATCCTTGGGAATGTGACTTTAGACCATTCAAAAACCATTCTATATCTTGCATGCAAGGTATAATTTGAAATAGATCAACAAATGTCAAAATAATTTTAGAAGTTGGAATGTTTGCCTTGCTGTAATGGTTTCAGTTTTTGCCATTTAAAAGTTACCTAATTTTTTGCTTGCCAAAATACGGAAGTATGACTTCTATTGTAAATGAAGGTATATTTTGATTTAAGAATACAGAAAGCCATGTTGAGTGTAAATGTGTAGTATGGTTCTGGTCTTTGTCTGTGTTTAGGTTTGAAACATGATTATCTTTAAACTGTCAGATAGCTAATGACTTATAAACTAAGACCAAAGGAAGTTGCTTTGGAAAATAATTCTTCTGAAAACTTCTATGCAATCCTTGTGTGATGTACTATAATGTTCCCTAAATTATCTTTTTCTTCACATTTTTGTGTATGTTAACACAGTCATATGACTTGGTCTGGAAATGAAGTATTCTAAGTGACTTTTTAAAGCAATATTTTATAATAATTGGAAATTTTCAAATAATCTGACTACAGTAAAATCCTTTATTGCCCTTTGACCACGTTCATTTGGAAATCTCATGGACATTTCACGTACTTATTTTTTAATTCACAAAGTTTATGTTCACAAAATCTATACATGCACATATCTACACAGCTGCATATTAAATAGTGATATGCTGTTAAATCACATGCTATTACAGCAAGGACAGAAGAACTTGTAACATTTCAGACTAATGCATTAATAAACAGTCTATTATAAAATTCAGGAACAATTTGCTTAGATGATGTAGTAGTGCAAAATGTGTGCATTTTGAAAAATAATTCTTAGAAGTTGTATATTTCTATTTAGAAGTATTAGCTTTGATAAGTAAATAGATGTGTGTGCAAAACAATAACCAAATAAACATTAAGAAAATCCTTGTTGAATCTAAATGTTTATAATATTCATGGTTAAAAATATTTTTATGCTTCTTACTTGATAGCCCTAACTTATTTCTATTGGGGTGTAGTTTACATACAGTAAAATTCACTTTTCTTAGCATACAGTTCTGAGTTTTGACAGATGAATGTGAAACATTTTGGAAACCAATCTTGTCTTTTAGTCCAAGTATCTCATAGTCACTTAAGGATGATCATTTTGAACTTTAAAGATTGCGTGATAGCTATTCGGAATTTGATAATTTTAGTAATTTGTGTATTAGCAGTATCAGTGAATAACATTAAGGGACTTGCTTTTTCCTGTCTCCCTGATTTCAGTGCCTTAGTGTAGCCTTTGTTGTTTCTGGCCTCGGCTGTTGCATCAGCCTGTGCTTGGGCTTTGCTGTCTTCCATGTGAATTCTGTTCTAATTCATCTTCCACACTGCTGCTGCTTGTCTAAGGCACAGGACTGGTTATCTCAGTCCCTGCTTACAACCTTTCCCTGGCTTCCCATTGCCTTTAGAACAGAATCAAACACAGTTTTTGATGAACTGGTCTCAGCCTTGTGTCTTGCTGTGCTTTCTTACCCTTTCTTTCAGCAGCATGGCCTGCCTGCTCTAATTGCAGATTCCCCGATATGCCATGTTCTCTGTCTTCTTGGTAGGCTGACCAGACGTCCCGTAAAATGGTGCTTTTGCATGTTTCCTCTTGGCGTGCAGGTTTTTCTTCTGCCCTGCGCTCCATCAGTGCCGGACTTCCCCAAACCTTCAGGTCGAGTGAGGTGCTCTCCTGCGCTCTCCTGCTCCTCTGTTCCTCATCCCTCTCTGGTTGTGCTGGCACCGGGGGCTCCTGCCCTTTGCCTAAGTGCCTCCTCTGGACCCTGTGCTGCTTGTCATCACAGGGAGGGTCTGCTCCACTCTCACCTGTGCTGGGCACAGTATCAGATGCAATCAGCATGCAGAATGCTTCTCCAGCAGACTCTGTAGTTTTCGGTAGAGTATGATGATTACATAAAGCCTATGAAGTAGGTAAGAAGAATGGGGTAGGGTCAGAGCAGTAGGCATCAGAGTTCCTGTGTGGCGGGAACTGCCCTGGGACATTGCCTTGGTCCCCAGCTCACTCAGAAATGAGTATGGTTGGTAGCTGTGGTGAGAGGGCAGAAGAGGAGGAAGCTGCTTCACAGGGAACAGGACAGTTTTGTTGGTTTTGCTCCTAATAGGGAAAGAGAGAGAAAGGAGAAAAGTCAGAAAAATGATGTGAGGCCAGGGAATAGGTGTGATAAAGATCCCCTCCCCTTTGGTTGGAAGATGAAGAGAGATGAACAATGATTCTAGTTCCAGTTCCCTTCTCCTGGGAGTTAATAGCAGCAACCTTGCAGGACAGGAGGCCTTGGGACTTACACAGGTCACAGCTCTGTGGGTTTTGAGTCCATTCAGTCTAGATTCTAAGGAGCTGGCAAGCCCCAGCCAATAACTAGAATTCACACACAAGAAGGGATAGGAAATGAACATACAAAACAAGGGTAGCTGCTATTAGGACCGTGGGGTTACCATCACCCCCACCTCTGAGACTTTCTCTGTTAGTTAGAATAGAAGTTTTAAAAAGAGAAGAAGGTCTACAATATCGTGCTGTGAACTTTTTCACACCAGTACTTGGAAATTAGAGGTTAATGTTGATTTCTTAAATGTTGAAGGTGCTAGAAAGGGGAAGGTGAAACTAATTATTGAGGAATAGGGAATTGGGGCCAAGACTGAAACTCCTTTCTTTACCCAAAACAAGAACTTTTTAATTGACTTGTTAGGCTTTATTTCTCTCTTCCTTTATGTATGTATGTATGTATGTATATATTTATAATCAATGATCAAATGTCTCAAAGAGAAAAATAATCTGTTAAGTGCCTGAAAATTGGACAAGGTTTAGTGGAGACAATATTTAAGTTTTAGAAGTTGATGTTTTGTAGATCACAGATTTGTACTAAATTATGACTTATTTCCGTTTTAGCTACAGTAGCTTTAAGTTTCCTACTTCCTATTATATTCACAACTAAATCTGGGGTGACATTGGTTAGTAAAAATTACAGAAGTTCCAGGTGTACAACTCTACAATATATCGTCTGTGTGTTGCACTGTGTGCTCACCACCCAGAAGAGCCAGTTCTCCTTCCATCACCATATATTGGCTCTTTTTCTTCTTGCATCCCAGCTCCTTGTTGTTATCAAGACTCTCCCTCCTTTTTGAGTGGCCTTCTGAAGTGCTTTCTTCTTAAAGTTTTAGCCATTGCCCCTTTCCTAATAACCTTGTATATTGTAGGGGAGGAAAAAACATGTTTTTCCTCTATCTTTCTAAATTCTTAATTGGGACTCCAGTAAACAAAAGACATTAACAAGAGAAAAGTATGCAAATTTATTTCATGTAAGTTTTATGTGACATAAGAGCCTTCATAAGGAAATGAAGATCTGAAGACACTGTTAAACTTGGGCATTTTCATAGTAGGTTTGATGAGCAGTGGAAAGTTTGTGAAAGGGGTAAGTGTAGTAGACTGGGGGACACTTAGCAAGGCCTGTTTGTTCATACTCCTCTCTGTGTCCCTTGTCTTCAGAGATAAGGATGCTCCTTTCCTCTGGGGACATCTCTCACAGGAAGGCTTTATGACTTGCTACAGGAGGTCAGAAAGTCCTTCCTGCACATGCTGGTTCTCACATTCCTTCAGCTTAAAACATTCAGTGTGTCCAGCTGCTGTACTTAGAGGGTAGTGTATGTCCTGAACTCCACCAGTGTGCTGTCTCTGCCGACCTTTACTTCCTTGTCTAGAACTGCCTGCATGGCAGCCCTTGTGGATGTTCTGCCATCACTCCAAAATCTGTGTTGAAACCCCACAACTTCCCCCCTTTCACTTTCACTTTCAATTTCTCCTGCAACAGAATTCTGTCAGTAGTGCTTCCATTCACCACTTTCCTTGCTTGTGATTTAGTTTTGGGGCCAGTGGGGAGGAAATGGGACAGAAGTTTGATGGATTCATCCTTGAAAGTAGGGGTCCTGCCCTGTTTGATTTTTTTAGTCTTGGCACCCAAGTCAGGTGTTAAATGGATGTTTCTTTTTAAAGATTTTTATTGGTTTTGACAGAGAGTGACAGAGACAGAGAGAGAGAGAGAGAGAGAGAGAGAGAGAGAGAGAGAGAGAGAGGCAGAGAGAGAGAGAGAGAGAGAGAGAGAGGCAGAGAGGCAGAGAGAAGGGCTACGCCCAGAGCAGTCTCCACAGTTGCATGTCATTAGTTTTCTACAAAGTTTTATTCCACACAGGTGGGCTTCGGGCTGCATGGAGGAGTAACCGTTCGGGGGGGCCTCCCGCATAGGAGGCATGCCCCCTTGAACTGGAGCACACCCAGGATGGGAGCCAAACAGGGAGCCTCCCACACGGGCCCCGGTGAGAACTGAACTGGGAGCACACCCCTGCCCAGCACATGGGTCCACATGGGCTGGTCCTGGAACCTGATCCTTGGACCCCGGGGCTGCAAGACAAGCACTCAACCCGCTGAGCCATTCCAGCATCCCAAGTGAATGTTTCTTGAACTGAGTATTATGGTGATCCTTAGGTTCATTTTTTCCTCTTCATTGTAGTTTCTATTGTGACCAGACCATCTTAGCACACATCTAGCTTATTACAGTAACTTTACCATCTCTTAGCGTTAATCTTCTCTTGCCACTGTCCACATGGCTCACTGCTGCCAGAGCAATTTTTCTAAACCTTACTTTCATTCTTTAAGCCATTCTTGCTTACGGATTCAATTAAAACTAATTAGTCTGGCATTACAGGTTGTGGATCAGCTAGTTTCCTGTACTTACTTGATGTTACATTTTTACTGTTTTCCCCACCTAAACCAATTATAGCTAATTAGAACAGTCCTCTCTTATTCTCTACAAGGAAAATACTTATTCCTTTGCTCTAGCTATTCTTCTAGCCCAGTATTCCCCAGCCATTGTCTCATCTTTGCCAGTTCAAATCCTATACTTCTTACCTGAAGACCTCACATCTACTTCAGGTGTTAGTAGGCACTCGCTGAATGTGAGTGTTTCCAACTAGCTTCACATGCTATTGATACTCCCCTTAATGTCTGCAGACTCCATAATCCTTACATTTCTCATAGCCTATTGCAGGTTTATTAAGTGATTAATTTATTGAATAAAGTCTGGTATAGGAGGGCTGCTGGGATAGCTCAGCAGTTGAGCACTTGCCTCGAAATTGTGAGGTCTGGGATTCGGTTCCCGGCCCGGCCTGTGCAACCCCATGTGCTGAACTGCGGCCCAGCTGGTGACCGTTAGGATGGTGGTGAAGGTTCTCACCTCCCATATGGGAGGCCCCCAGTTCAGTTCCCGCCCTGAGTAGCCCCACATCCACCTGTGGAATGAAACTAATGATGTACAACTATGGAGACTTACCCTGGGTCCTCCCCTCTCCTCTCTTTCTCTCATCTTCTCTCAGAAACAGTAAAATAAATCTTAAAAAAAAAGGGTATGTGATTGCCTTACTCATGTACTAAAAAACTTTCTTGAAATGGCTTCAAAAGCATTCTTCTCTTTATTTCTCCTTTAATTGTAATAATGCTTTTAAATTAAGCCTTTTCTTAGCTTTAACACAGGTAAATTATTTAATCTAATCAAATTATTTCAGCACATGTTCTGTGCAATTACATTTGTGCATCTTCGCAGAAACTATGGCAACAGAATGAAAAATATGTTTGTACTGATTGTTTTTCTCCATAAGAGTGGGAAGTTCCAACTTAAATATCTCACAACTTTGAAACAATGATCGTAGGTACTATGTGTTATGAATTACATTTGGTGATAGAATTGTCTAGCAAGTCGGGTTAGAAGTCACTTATCAATCAAGGGTTTATGGTAGTGTGACCAGACGTCCCGCTTTTGGCGGGACAGTCCCGATTTTTAACAATTTGTCCTGCATCCCGCAGCGTTTTAAAAAAGTCCTGAATTTTGGAAAGAATGCACGACAAGCTAGGGAACGGCGGGAGATAGACCAAATTTTTCATCAAGAACCTCCTCCCCCCCGGTCAATGGTGTCCCGCTTTACCAATGTTAAAATCTGGTCACCTTATGGTTCAAAACCTGGAAGAATATGCCAAAGACTGGCTATAACTATCTTTGAGTGGTGGGAATATGGAAGATTTTGGAGATCAACTGTAGGCCTACTTATATTGTCTATTTTAAAAAAACCCAGCCATGAACCTAGATTAATTTATAATAATAATAATCCAACCAACAAAGCTATTTAAATTTGGGGAAAAAGATAGTTACCTTTTTAGCCTATATTCATTATTTTAAAAATTACATCAGTCATGTTTTCTCATGTAATAGAGAACCGTATTACTCTTATATAAGGAGCTGAAGAATCTAGTTATAGTGTAAGGAACCAAATATTTTATATGAGTATTCATTGTGCAATACAAGATCTTTTTTTAAACGGTTGATAATTCAGACTGTTTTATAGGAGTATTCATTTTTTTTCTCGTAACTACTGTTGATAATTCAGACTTTTCTAAAGGGAATCATTTAAATATTGAAATTTGAGTTTTGGCAAACATTTTAAATCCATTTACTTTTTAATATATTTTATTTATTTATTTATTTTTGACAGAGAGAGAGAGAGAGAGAGAGAGAGAGATACAGAGACAGAGACAGAGAGAGAACTGAACTGGGGGAGATCCCAGTTCAGCATATGGGTCCGCACGAGCCGGGGCCAGGATTCAATCCCCGGTCCCCGGCGCTGCAAAGTGAGCGCTCAACCCACTGAACCATCCGGGCTTCCCCTACTTTTTGTAAATTAAGTCTTAAAAGTGATTTTCTAAATAGGAAGTATGCATTATAGGATAATAACACTAATCAGCAATTGAAGGATTTTCAATGATAGTTCCTAATATTTGAATAAGAAAAAACTTGGTTAAAATTGCTTTGTGAAAGCATTAAAAGTGTTCATGCCTGTCTTTTCTACATAAATAAACTTAGTAATGCATTAATGTAAAAAACTATAAATGCTTTTGATGAGAGGAGACTGTCTTAGCTGATTAACAATAGAGAAGGGCTTAAGGTAGACCTTGAAAAGTTTAAGAATATTTGTTTTAGTCCAAGTTTACTAAAATTTAACAACTCATATGATGTGAACATCAAAATAGATATCAGATACAAACAACCGACTAAATTGTCTAAGTTTTTTAAACTTTGTTGATAATCTTTGTTATTTTACATGTTTGTGAAGAGTTTCATATGGCATTTTCGTACGGAAGGAATTGATCTTTTAAATTAGGATAGAGGAGTGGTAAGGTTTTGGTGCCATTAAGCTGTATAGTCAGAAACCCAGAAATGCCCAGGCAATCTACTTTATTTTCTTTTTTTTAAAGATTTATTTTTATTGTTTTTGACAGAGACAGAGAGAGAGAGATACAGAGACAGAGACAGAGAGAAGGGGGAGGGCCCAGAACAGTCTCCATAGTTGCACATCATTGGTTTTTTCCACATAGTTTCATCCCACAGGTGGACGCGGGGCTGCACAGGGCAGGAACTGGGCTGGGGTCTCACCCTGGTGAGACCTGAACTGGGGGCACTCCCCTGTTCAGCATATGGGTCTGCACGGGCTGGGATCGGGATTTGATCCTTGGTCCCCAGGGCTGCAATGTGAGTGCTTAACCCACTGAGCCATCCCGGCTTCCTGCAGTCTGTTTTTATCTCTCCAGAGTCATGGGGGGACTGTCTACAAGGAACAGTAGTAGCCAGTGGGAGTCAGATACCACAGTAAAGACGCTGTGCCGACTTCCAGCACGTAGTGTAGAAGGCTTCTCACAGGCAGAACTGGTGATCACAGTTTAGGCCGAGGCCCTAAGTGAGGACTCCTCCTCCCTTCCCAACATCACCTGATTGTGATCTTGGGACGAGCTTGTTGAAAGGGTATGTTAGAAGGTTAGAGGGGAGAACAAACTAGCGAGGGAACAGCAGGCTCCAACAGAACCTCTGAATTTGCTTAGTTAACTACTGTATGTAGTGAAGGAAGAAGTGCACAGGAATGGCCATGTGGCCCCAGGGCGTCAGGCCCTGCCAGAAGTTTGAGGAAAAAAGAACTAAAACAGACCTTGTATAGAAACTTGTTTTAACACAGTCACTCCACCTCCTACTAACTCTACCAGGCCAGAATTTTGCACAACTGACTAGTTAGATTAGTTAGTAACCTGTCTTACCTTTGGGCAGAACTCGACAAAGGGTTGGACAGAGGCATGCCTGGCACAGGAAAAGGAGCTCCTTTAACCACAATGAAATGCTAGTTATTTTCATGGGCGATGGACGATAGTGGACAATTCTGTCTCTTAATAGTACAGGTCTATTTCTGGGACAGTCTGGTCCCAGGCACACAGGTAGCTCTACACCATATGATCAGCATATCATTTTGGACTTTCCTAAGGTCTGTAACGACTCAGAAGTGCAGAAGATTTCTGTAACTGGCTAATGTTTATTTCACCTCTAGTGTGAAATAAAATATGTAAATATTTTAAGTCTTGTTCTAATAAATGTTAGTACTGTTGCTAGGAAGTTTGATCTCTTGATCTTAGGTTAACAATTTAATTAAGAGAAGTGTTTATTTTTAGACTCTCATGCTTAAAAGCTTCTAATTACAATGACAAATAATAGCATACAAATGAGAATCATTTGGACACCTAAACTCTCATGCTTGAATATGTGTTTTTCATTGCTTAGGATTCTAAATAGTATTATATTATACATTTCCTTTTATGTTTTGTCATTAACATAATGACAAAAATCTTTATAATTAATATATATTCACCAATGACTAAATATGATAGAGCTACTTATTGACTTGCTTCCATATATATGAGCATTTAAACTTTGCCTGACAGATATAATATAAAAGAAAGAATCATAAGGATATTAAGTTCAAGATTCCTGAGACGGGCTTATATCATAATACCTTTTAAATTTTATTTTACTCTTTGACATTAACTTGTTAGGACAGTAATTGAAGTTAAAGTAGAAACTACTATTATTAATTGTAGGAAGATTATTTCTTCTTATAATGTCAGAATAAGACCCCCTACTAGAGTATTCCTTTGTAAAACGAACAAACAAGCAAAAACCCTAACAACTGTGAAACCTGGACTCAATACAAAAAGCAACTATTTAAGACATTTGAGAGTAAACAGAAGTACGTACACTATAGCCATGAGTGAGTACATAATTAGAGAAAAGGAGATGTAGGAGGTAATTTTGCCTTTTCACTGATTTTAGGTTGAGGCTAAGTACAGTCCATACATGGGGTATGCTGATAGAAAAACAGTAGTCTCTCTGACCAGGGAAACTAGAAAACTGAAATCAGTAAACCCTGACCATGGAAGATCGAGGAGTTATCCCAGAAGGAGAAGAGCTAGAGGAGGGAGAGTCCTCAAATTTTGTATACACACATCTTTGACTGACTTCTGGACAAATCATGAGTAAAACAGACTTAGAACAGTCCAGCAAAAGACACAATCTGAACTGGACTGGAGCTACCTCCAAAGACAGAGGAATTACAGTTGAAGCCAAGAAAAGCCAAGATATTTGCCACTGAAATAAAAGAAACAGCTCTCATTGGAGAAAAAATAACAATCTCGAGTCTTCACAAATAAACATTTATAATAGTAGGGATACAATCTAAAATTATCCTATATGTGAAGAATCAAGAAAATGGAACATAGCCCAATAGGAAAGATCAACTCCTACCCTGAGATGAACGATATTGGCAACAGCAGGCAAGCATTTTAAAGCAGCTTACAATATCTTCAATGAAATAAAACCACATGTTCTCAATGAATGAAAAAAAATTTGATCAGATAAATAGAAACAATGAAAAAGAACCCAACAGAAGTTCTAGAAATGAAAAATACAATATTTGAAGAAAAAAAAAACAGCTCACTGGATGGGTTGTAAGAATTGAATAGAAATCTCAGAGGAAACATAAGTGGACTTGAAGATAGAGCAATAGAAATTACTGTGAAGAGCAGAGAGAAAACATGGGGGGAAAGTGAATATAGAGTCTCAAGGACCTCTTAGATAGTGTCAGACAATCCAATATACATTCAGTTGGAATCTTGGAGAAAAGATAGAGAATGGGCTAGAAAACAAATTTTGAAAAATAAGGCAAACATTTCTCAAATTTGATGAAAAACAAAAAATTTGCAGATAAAATATACTCGGTGAATACCAGTTGCAGGAATGCAAAGAAGTCCACATGAAGACACATCATGGCAAAACTGTTGAAAGCCAAAAATAAAAAGCACATGCTGAAAGCAGTAAGAGAAAAGTGATACATTTCAAACAGAGAAACAATGGTCTATTTAATGACGGATTTTATCTCAGAAACTATGAAGGCCAAAAGAGAGTAGAAGAACATGTTTGAAGTGCTGGAAGAAAAGAAAAAAGCCTATCAATTCAGAATTCTGTATCAAAGGAAAATATCCCTCAGGAATAAAGATGATTCTAGAATTAGATCATGGAGATGATGACACAACCTTGTGGATATACTAAAAACCACAGAATAATGCACATTAAAGGGGATGAATTTTTTTTTTTTTAATATATTTTTATTTATTTATTTTTATTTTTGACAGAGAGAGGGAGAGATACAGAGACAGAGACAGAGAGAGAACTGAACTGGGGGAGCTCCCAGCTCAGCACATGGTTCCGCACGGGCCAGGGCCGGGATTCGATCCTTGGTCCCCAGGGCTGCAAAGTGAGCGCTTAACCCACTGAGCCATCCCAGCTTCCCCTTGGGGGGATGAATTTTATGGTATATGAATTATATCTCAATTTAAAAAATTTTAAGTGAAGGTTTAAAAAAATGACTTTTTTCCAGATAAAAGTAAGCCCAGAGAATACTGCACTACAGGAAACGTAAAAGGAAGTTCTTCAAGGCTGAGAAAAAGTGATACCAGATAGAATTTTGGATCCTTGGGAAAGAATTATTAAAAATGATAAATATCTGTGGATATGCAAAGTCCTCCTGTTAATTTCTTAAGAAATCATATTATATAAGCAACACTTATAACATTGTCTTGTATAGTTTATAATGTATAGAAGATGTTATCCTATATAATATAAACAACTATAAAGGATGATTGCAAGGTTTCTGTATTTTAAGTGAAATGGTACAGAATTAACTATAAGAGGAATAGGAACAATTAGAGCCATTATCAGATTGGTGCAAAAGTAATTGCGGTTTCAGGCCATGAATTTTAAATCATTATTACTAGGCTCAAACACATCTTTATTAATCAAACAGGAACCATTACAATCAACATATTTTTGCCAGTGAGAAATAAGTTTGTGTATTCCTGTAGCTTAAAATTTTGTACTTCAGGATTCGATGAACTCTTGGAAAGTATTTTCTGCATCCTGCTGTTTGTGGAAGCATTTTCCCTGCAAAAAGTTGTTGAGGTGCTTGAAGAAGTGGTAGTTGGTTGGCGAGAGGTCAGGTGAATATGGCGGATGAGGCAAAAAATTTTTTCTGGATGATAGGAATTTGGGGAAGCCTTAAATTCCTCTTGCAGCGTTAAAAAGAAAAAAAGTGTTAATTTATGTCAGAAACCAAATATTAGAGGTTGTTGATGATGAATAAAAACAACTCTTCACAGATCATCTGAAAGATCTTTGTGAATGAATAGGGTTTCCTAGATGGTATACTTTGTAGAACAAAGAGGAATTAATCTGTGATTGCCTTTAATTTCCTGTGAAAGCAGTTCTGTGGCTAGTGAAGAAAGGCTGAAGTGGCTGTGTGTCCAAAGGTAGTTAGATCCCTGTCTTCCTAATCCAGATGCAAATACCGTTATGGGAGAAATGCAGTGTATGGGCAGTGCTTTGGGGAAGCTTGGCCTTTACTTATTTATGTAAATCTTTACATAAATAAAAGATGGCTCTTAATAGTAAGAATCAGGAGTAATACTTTTTAACATTTTCAACATATGACTCTTTAAAATGTCTTCAACTTAAATTTTTTTTTTTTTGCATAATAATGGAATTTAACATCCATTTAGAAGAGAGCCAAATCAATATTTCAAAAAGTGGGGGTTTCTGGTGAACTTGGATTTTAACGTAATCTGCTTGATATACTATAGGAGGATATGTTCTTGTGTGTTTAAGACACTACCTATGTTTTTAGTATTCATTTTAGGTCTGTTTGATGTCAGTGGAAATTCAAGGCGTGGGCCATGTACACTGATTTGTTCCCACTATAAAATTATGCATTAATAGGCAAACTCTTAGAAAGCAGATGCTGTTTCTCAGGGGTTGTGGGGAGGGGGAAAAGAGGAGTTGTTGTTCAGTGGACATAGAGTTTGCTTTGCAAAATAGAAAGGTTGTAGAGATCTGTTGCAAACAGTGTACATATAGTTAATATCACTGTATTGTACACTTAAAAATGGTTAAGATGTTAAATTTTGTTATGTGTTTTAACCACAAAAAAATTCTGTGCACTTGGTTAAATTTTGGAAAGACACTACAATGATTTATCCCTTGAAACTTAATTCTAGAAGTTCCTAGTTGAACTTAAATAAATAAATTTTCTTAGTTATAGTTCCAAAGCATTACTTTATTTATAAACATTTATAATATTGTTTACAAGTATATAACAAGCACTGTATAAATTTATCTTATTTAATCTTCACAACTCTGTGAGATAGGTATTTTATTTTCTGCATTTTATTAACATTTTCAAATATACAGAGAACTTTAAAGAATTACATATTGAACATCTTTAAACTCACTGTCTAGATTCTGTAATTAATATTTTGTTGTAATGCTTTTTCACATCTCTATTCATATTAATACTTATATCCATCCATTAGCCATCTTACTATTTTTTTAATTTCAAAGTAAATTACAGATATCAAAAGGCTTTCAGGGTAGGCATTTTTATTCCTATTTTATACTAGAAGGACCTGAGACACAGAAAAGTTAAATAATTTGTTCAAGATCACACAGCTTTTAAGTGGTACACCTAGGATTTGGATCTAGCCTCCTTAACCACATCTATGGAATGTTGGTTCACATACTATAAATAGGCATTACCATAAAAATAATTTTCTGGTCCAATAAATTTGTCAAACATAGTATCTCAGTCTTGAAGATTCACATACATATTCATGGTACATAGTCTGTGAAGTTCAGCAGTAAAGAAATCCATTTAACTTTGTTTAAGCCAACAGTTTTCAAGTTTATTCGACTTGAAAGCACCGCTCCCCCAAACATAACATCTCATAGGATAGGACCATAATTCAGTGGAAAATATTTTGGAAAATGCTCATTTATAAGATATCCTTGTTTTGTTTATTTAGAACAGAACATATTTTGAAGAATTTATATTTTTAAACATAGTCCTAGAATTTTAGAGCTGGCGAAGTTTTTACAGTTGATTGAAGCCAATGTTTTCATTTTGGAGATGGAACTGAGACAGGGTGGCCTAGGACTAAGGCAGGCTAAACCACCTCCAGGTCTTAGTGGCAGAATGGGAGCAGAACCCAGTCTAAGCGGGTGTTGCATTTAGTAGACACTTAGCAAATATTTGTTGCATAAATGAGTACATCTTCTAAATCTGTCCAATTTTATTTCCATTATATATCTACACACTAGAATTTGAGTTTATTTTCAGATTATATTGTTCAACAGAGCAGCAGTTCCCAACCTTTTTGGCATCAGGGACTAGTTTCATGAAAGAGTTTTTCCACAGACTGGGGTTGAGGGTGGTGGTTTGGGGATGATTCAAACAAATTATATTTATTGTGCACTTTATTTCTATTATTGTTACATTGTAATATATAATGAAGTAATTATACAACTCACCATAATGCAGAAGCAGTGGGAGCCTGGAGCTTGTTTTCCTGCAACTAGGTGGTCCCATCTGGGGGCGATGGGAGACAGTGACCCCCGAAGTGTGTTGCTTATGTCCAGTCTACTCTGGAAACTTGTTCTGGTGCTGTCACTGC
>PVKE010017438.1:0-30757 GCA_004027555.1 Craseonycteris thonglongyai
AAATAAATCAGAAGAAAAAAAACAAAAGGGAGGGAACCTGCAGATTAACATAGATTTAAGATACATATGAATCCTTTGTGATAAATGAACTTTCTTCATATCCTAAATCAAACAAATTGTAAAATTTGAAAACTAGCTTCATATTTGATATTTTAAAAAATCATCAATTTCTTTGAGTTGTGATAATGGTTTTGAAGTTATGTCAACAGAGTCCTTTTAGAGTCACAAATATTTCACAAATAAAAAATATAACAGCAGGGATTTATTTCAAAATAATTGAGGAGGCAGTAGATAGAAGTATAGATGAAACAGAATGGCTGCAAGTTGGTAACTGTTAAAAATTGGTGATAAGCACACAGGGGGATCATTATACCATCCAATTTTTGTACATTTGGAATTTTCCATAACTCTTTAAGAAAGAATTGGTTAGACATAACATCTTGCAATTTTATTTTTTGAGTGAAGCTTAAGTTGATTTTAAGAAATCATATACAGGAAAAATTCATTGAAACAGTTCAACTCCATAATGAGCTCCACAAAAACCAGCCAATGCCACTTCAGATCAATAGAAGAAACCAAAGTAACTCAATTACAGAATGGAAATACATACACCCCCACCATCTCCATTCCAGGAAGTAAAATACAAATACTACTTCACAAAAATCCAAAAACACTAACCTAAAATCACAGCCAATCATACTCATCCTGGTGGGAAATACCAACACTGCTCCAACAGCTTTCTGAACCTTCCTGACCAAGTTGGTCTGCTGGTTCCTCTGGAGTGCTAACCCACTCAGGTCAGATCACTGGAGGACCTACAAAAGAAAAAGGTGTGTGTGTGTGGGGGGGGGAGATACACAAACATTTATTAGGGTGTGGGGGAGTTAACCATTATACCAATGTTCAAACATAATCATGGTTATTATTTCTTAAGCAATAGCCCTCACATATCAATTTGCATGCTTTGAGCAGTAACAATTCAGAACCAACAGCTAAAACAATTCTTCTAATCTGGCAACAACCCCTGAAAACTCAACTTAGTTTTCAACCCAAATGAAATTATAGGGGGTAGTGATTATTTTAAACAATTTTATACCCTCACTGCAAATTGGTAAAAATGCAGTGTTAAATTTATTATTTTGGGTGGAAAAAACCGGACACAAAAAAATTTTCACCTTCATACATGTTTTTTTGGCCACAATGGGAGACAATGATAAACATCCTATAAACTCAGGTTGAACTTTGCCACTGAACCTTAGCCGAAGTTTTTAACTGGTATTTCCACTCCTTCCTCTCTTCTCAGAGATCTACCTAGAATAAATTAAACCTTTTAGAACGCACCTTGACTGTCATTCCAGATTTATTCTAGTTCTGAATGACAAGAGTCAAATTAAGGTTTAATTTCTGAGCATTGCTTGGCCCACTGTAAAGAACAAGGCAAAAATCTCAAAATAGGAAATGATCCCAGGACCTCCAATGAAAAAGGAGGAAAATTTTATTACCTCCAAAGTACTTCAAACTAAATAAATCCTAAAGCTCAAGATTAGTGTCCACAAATAGTTATTTACTGGATAAGGATGCCCATAGAAAATTTTTCATCCTAGGTAAACTTTTCACTATCATATTCAAACCCCATTTTCTAGCCAAAGTAATTAGGAAAAAAAAGCACCCACTTTAATACTGGTTTAATCAAAAACAAAATATTAATAGTAAGGAAACTATTTCCATATTAAACAGTCACTTCTACTTAGTTAGAATGTTCAAAAACACAGAATAGCAAAAATACAGCAGAAGGTAATGTATTAAAGAACTGGCAGTAATTCCCTTTGGAAAAGCAGCTTGGTATCTCAAACAACCTTTTTAAACTCTCAGGTAGGAATTATCCTGCCCAAGTAATGGCCAAATAGCAGAGCCCCCACACTGATCTGAGGGGCCAAAAAAAAAAAGGTAGGTTAAAAGCAGTATGACCACCTGAAAACTAGCTATAAGTACCCTTTATTATGATGAAAATCATGGCACCAAATCTCATCTAGGATAAATGAAAGGACAGACTGCATTTGAAGGAGTGGAAGGAGGGAAGAGGCAAGGAATGAGGCAACCCTTTTAACAGGCAGAAAATGGAGGGGGAAAGGGGAGTGGTTCTTAACAGAAACATTATAGCTGGTGATCATTCCAGGACAGTGATTTTGCACTAAAATTCCTAGACTTGTAAGTTAACTCAGTTGGGAACCACATTCAAACATCAGGAACCATTGGAGTTTAAAGAGTTTACCCTATGAGGACTAAAAATTACAAAAATGATAGAATCGGCCTAGAAATATATGAAAAATTTAAAGTTAAAAGGAACAAGTCTCTTATTCTTTCCCAGGTCATAAAACTACCATGTATGACACAGATGCATCTGCTAACATATTCTTAACACTAAGAAAAGGAACCACAATTTATGGTGTGCCTATCATAAACCAGGTGCTTTACAAAATGTCTAATTCTAGCAACGATAAGTACTACTATCCCCATTATACAGATGAAAACACGGGAATCTGAAAAGTAATTTGCACAAGGCCACAAAGTTTAATATGAACCCAAAGCACACAGTATTTCCACCATACCAGGCTGCCTTCCCTTGACTGGGGAATGCTGGTGTCTCCTCAATCTAGGCAACATTGGGGCTAAGAGAAAACAGTGTTGAACATGTAATCTAAAAAGGAAACAAATGATATGGAATTAATTGTCTATAGTAATGGTGGAATGGGGGAGTTGAAAAGGGCAATGATTGAGGCAGGAGAAAATCTATCAAAGCTATTTTATTTCCTAACACATGGTGGGAGGATGTAGTGGAACCTGACAGTAGAGTATTTTCTCTCTAGGAAATTCAGCTCCTGGAAAAAGAGCATGGGGGCCAGGGAATAGAAGGACTGGAGAAGCATATTAAGAGGTGGTCAGAAGCAAAGATATTTGTTCACAGAGGAAGAGGTCACAGGAACTCAGAGCAAGGCAGGGAAAGGAGGGGTTCTCTATCTTTCCCAGGGGATAAATGGGAGGTAAAAAGACAAAAAGTTAATTTATTGGAAGATTATCCTCTACAGCATTTGGGGGTGGGGGTGGGGGGTGTTATGAGGAAGGGAAGGCTAACAGCCCCTAAAATGAACAGGTCACAAAGACTGACATCATCCAACCACCAACCTATTCATTGTTTCCCTCAAGAGTGGTCAAGCAGCATGTGGAGTTGGAGAAATCAGTGCCCTGTGCTTAAATCAGGGTCATAAAGTGGGAAGACCTGATAAAATGGAAGGCTCCTATACTATAGCTCCATCCATAAAGATGGAGTGCAGGGAATGGGAAAGGCTGTATTTAACACCTGCGTCAAGATGACCAATGGAAAAGGGGGAGTGAATGGGATAGGGGACCTGGGCTCTCTTCCTTAGTAGGACTGGGCAATAGATGAAAGGGAAAAGCTTTGACTTCCTCTCTTACATACAGCCTTAAATATCCATGTAGATAATGAAGATTCAATGAGATGACAGAATTAGAGAAGGGGGAGTAGTACATTAGAGGCACCAAAGCCTGACCGCTAAACCTTAGTTTCAAGACGATGGGAGCTGGGGAAATAGAGCCCACCCCAACTAAAGAAAAACTAGAGGATTGATATGGGAGGCCATAAGGGCGGAGAAGGGAGGCAGGCCCGCAAAAAGGTAGGGGGTAGGGAATCAGTCGTCATAGATTACTCCCCTCTCCCCCCCACCACCCTGTCTAACCCCCAACCCCGCTCCCCAACGAACTCCAGGATTCCCGCCCCCCAACCCTTCCCAACCCGCCCACTGCGGCGGCGACAACGGAGGCGTTGACCGACTGGTGGGGCAAAGGCGGGTCCACATGCGGCCGAGGCCTGGGAAATGGTGTCGCCTCAACCGACTAGAGACGGTGTGATCTTCGTCTCAGGTTCGGTTTATCGGCACCTCGGAATCCCGCCAATTGTCACCTCCTTAACGTAGGGTACTTGAGAGGCATCACAAACAAGGACAGCCAACACCTCAGTCCCCGGTTCTTGCCGGACAGACATCAGCTTCCGCCGCCATCTTAACAGCAAGCGGACCGACCCTAGTCACTGCCACCCCACCCCCCGCGCTACCTCAGGCACCGCCAACCGATCCCATGAAAACGTAACCCCACTCCCGCGAGAACTCACCGGCTAAGAACAGCACGAGGCGAAGACGCTGTGGTCGCCTCCGCGGCTGCTGCAGTCTGTAGCCGAACCGCGGCCGCCTCCGCGCGATCCCGCGAGAACCTCTACCGGACGGGAAAAGCCTGAACCCAGCCCCTCCCAGACCCCTCCTCCCACCAAAGCCGAAGTCGCTACTGCTCAGCTCTCACCCAACGCGAAGCGAAAAGCAAATGACGCACAACCTCACGAAGCGCTGAGGGGCGGAGCCAATCTGCCGCCGCCAGCTCCCGCAGGCGCCCTGACACTTATCGCGATATTATGATTTAGTCTCTGCGAGACCTTCGAAATCACCGCAGGATGCCGCCCGCGCCTCGCCTTTAGGAAGCATGAGACCTCGCGAGATTAGGTGCTCCTAAAAAAGGAGAGAGGCGGAGCTTCATGAAAATGACTGGGAGTTTTTCGGGGGAAGGGAGGAACCTCCCGTTCTGCAGGGATCTCGCCTACCACGAGGTTTCCGACCCACTGCGGTGCTGGCTGCCAAACCTCGCGATGACACAGCTCAGCGCCAAATCTCGGCCATATCCTGAAAACTGCCTCCGCCCCCGATCTAAGGTGTCTAAAGCCTAGTGCTTGAGGAAAATTTAAAAAGTCAACCTGTTTATTCTCACACTTCTGGGGAGAGCTGTACCAATTAGCCAAACAACATTCTGGAAGAGGCGCAATGGGCCCTCCATTGTTACCTGCCTCCAGGAATCACATATTATCCTGGACTAACACATAAAAGACGTTCAATTGCACAATAAGCACGCAAATGCAAATGAAAACAATGACATAATATTTTTTGCCCATTAGATCAGAAAAAAATATTCTTTTAAGACCAGTAACGTCCAGATTCATTCCCTCGCCGCACTGCAGGTTAACCTGAATCCATCTTAATCTAACTAAAGGCTCACATCGTTAGTTCTAGCTCCAAAGCCATTAATTTTAACTCCTCAGTCTTTAGCTTGGTATAACCAAAAGATCCAATAAAGTGGTTTTCTCCAAACAAAGGAGTCTGCCCTCAAAGGAAAATTGAAGCTTCCTGAGGAGGGCGGGAGAGGGGGTGGGGGGAAGAGTGCGTGCTTGTAGCTTTTAATATGGCAGTTTTTTTCACGTCTAGCCAACAATGTTTCTCCAATAAATCTTGGTATCTAATTTGGCTCGACTTGTGAGCTTTTCTATTCTAATACATTGTTCTGTCTAGTTTAAATATTGTTCCTTTAGAATACATTTTAATATAGTATAAATAATCCCATCTTTACTTATTTTTAAAGATACTTTCTCAATTTATTCTTAGCCATCTTTTTTTCAGACGAACTTTAGAAACATATTAAGTTCCAAAAATTCGGTATATTTATTGAAATTGCATTAACTGTATTAAGCAACATAGGAAAAATGGACATCACTACAAAACTGAGCCTTCGGATCCAGAAGCATGTATCTCTCCTCCAAGTATGCAAATGTTCTTCTATTATATTCCTCAATAAAGTTTTGTAGCTTACTTCAAGATTTTTTTTATTAGTTTTTCTTGCTATTGCAAATGGGTTTATTTTCCAGTAATAAATTTTTGAAACGCTTATTGCTTATAGATAGGAAAACTACTGATATTTGCCTATTCACTTTTGTAATAAGGCAACAACATATTCAATTTCAGTAGTAATCAGAGAAATGCAAACAAAAACATCACATACCATTTTTGCCCTTTAAATTGGCCAAAATTACAAAGACTGGTAATAATTTGTGTTGGCATAACTGGAAAAATGGGCACTCTCGCAGAACATTGGAGAGTGTAAATTAACAGCCTTTTGGAATGGCAATTTGGACAAATCTATCAACATTCAAAATACGTATACACTCTGACCCAGCGATTACTCTTTTAAGAATTTCTCCTACAGAAATACTCATACATGTGCATGAAACATACAGAAACCCATTCACTATAGCATTTCTTGTAACAGCCCCCCCCCCGCCCCCACACCGCAAAGGGAAACAAGCTAATGTACATCAATCCGGAAATGGTTAAATAAACTGTAGTACAATCATACAATGTAGCTGTTTATACATGAGATAAATTGAGATTCCCTGATATAGGAAGCTGTACAAGACACATTGTTATGCTTTTAAAAAGCAATTTGCCGAAATTAATATGTATGTGTGCTATAGTACCATTTAGATCCCAAAACATACATACAGAATGCCTAGTAGTAGTTCGTGAAGCCTGCCCGCCCACCCCTCACCTTCTCCCTCCCATGAGGCTACCTTCCTCGAACCCATGAAAGAAATGCCGAAGACCCGACCTCTACTCCCTGCGCTCTAGAGCCACTTGACCACGGCTAAGGCCGGTACCTCGCATCCCCAAAGTCAGCCGCTGTCTCACCGCGCCGAGGGCCTCTGCTTGTTCTCCACTGGCGCCGGCCAAGGCCTGGGGGAGGGGATAGAAGGCAGGGTGGAGGGAGTGCTGGGGCCGACCGCCGGGCCCCTTCACCAGCCTCTCCCACAGGCTCCGCAAGGCCGCCACCTCCGCGCCACCACGCAGGGTCCCGTGGGAACAACCCCCAGCGAGGATCTGAGGACGGTCGCACGAACAGAGCCTGCCCCCGAACCCCAGGGAGTGCACTCACCTCGGTGGCAATAGCTCCGCGGGGCCTGTAGGAGGGTGCTGGGTCCGTGGCCCTGCTTCAGCCCCGCTCCCCTCGCTCGCTCTCCGCAGAAAGTCTCCCCCTCCAGCTCTCCTCACACTGGACCTGAGGCTCCACCCCCGGCTCAAGAAGCCCCGCCCCTGTCCCTTGGGAGGGAGCTCCCACCGCGGAGTAGCCTGGTCCCCTAATGGGGACCGCGCCTGAGCTACTCTCGGCCCAGCAAATCCATCCATAAAGGATAGTAAGGTCTCTAAGGAATTGGGATTTGATTTGTGGCACTAAGGAATGCGCCAAAGGTTGACGGGATATGATTTGATTTGATTTACGTTTAAAAATTAACAATCTCTACAGCTGCCTTGAGAAGAATGCAGGGCAAAAGGGCAAGCAGGGACGCGGTGTGGATTGAGGGCGGGAGACTATAGGAGCGCCAGCCACTGTGAGTTCACAAGGTCAAAACCTTAGAACACTTAATTAACTTCAGGAACAAAGTAAGCCCTCAATAAACATTCTCTTTCTTTTTCTCAGTATTATTTGGGATGGCAGTGCGATTGGCAAAGCGTTTTGTAGAGTATCTGCATCTGTAAATGCATGGTAATAAAATGGATCTGGTAGGAAATAACCCTACCTATTAACAGTGCTTTATACGGGGTGCACAATGAGATTGGAGGGTGAGAGGAGAGGGGAGCTTTGACTTGCACCTCTAGATACTGGTACTTTTTGAATTATTGACAAAAAGCATGTATTAACACAGTATTTTAAAATATAAAGACAAAGCACTATCCAAAGTACTCTTGAGTCATAGAGAAAATAAAAACTAATTATGCCCTCCAGTTCTGATGTCAACCCTGCAGAGCAATGGCTCATGCCCTGAATTGAGAATCTGATGAATGGAACCACTTCCAGCCAAATATAAGTGTATATTTTACACATAAAATTTTGTGTATAATCTTTATGGAAGCTCCTTTGAGATAGATTGACCCATTGAATACTCTTGCAATGTTATTTTTAATGGGTGAATGTTATTCCTCTGTAATGCTAACTATTTAAGCAAGAGGAGTCCATGTTTAGGTCCTTTTTTTTTTTTTTTTAATAAATACCGACATGAACTTTGATGTAACTAAATATTTTCATATTACTAAGATTTTTCTCAAGGAGAGCTTTGTAGAAACGGAGTACCTAGGGTGAAAAGGTCACTACTCCCAAAAACCTCATAACAGGCTTTCCTGAACAGTTGTAGTAATATACAGTCCCACCAGATATAAGTGAGAATTTCATTTTATATGGATATTCCCATACCGTCACCAATATCGCTATTATCATTTTCAAAAAAACCTTTTAATTTAATAAAGCCTTTGATTCTAATTCCAATCTCTCACGGAAGCTGCACTCATTTTATTTTTTTGACAGAGACAGAGAGAGACAGAGACAGAGAGACAGAGAGAAAGGGCATAGCCATACATATGCCCAAGCAGTCTCCATAGTTGTATGTAATCAGTTTTCGACATGGTTTCGTTCCACACAGGTGGGTAGGGGGCCACCCAGGGTGGAAACTGAGCTGGGGGCCTCCCACATGGGAGGCACACCCCCTTGAGCCAGGGGCCCAACCAGGGTGTGAGAACCGAACTGGAGACCTCCTGCATGGAAGTACACCCTAGTTCAGCATATGGGTCCGCATGGGCCAGGGCCAGGATTTGATCGTCAGTCCTCAGGGCTGCAAAACACTTGAGTGCTTTACCCGCTGAGCCATCCTGGCTTCCCCAATTTTAATAATCCATGGTCTCTATTCCAACTTGTAACCCTCACATTTCTACTGTTAATTTCTAGGTCCCATAAAGTCTGGTTCCCCAAATACTAATTCTAAAATTCCACATATCCTACAACCCTAGTTTTAATTTCCATCTGCATCAACCTTTAGTTATCTTGACAACTATACTCCTTTTATAATCCTAACTTACTCTCTCTCTCTCTCTCTCTCTCACACACACACACACACACACACACACACACACCTGTTTTGTATTTTTCTTACTGTAGAATATTCAGAAAATATGTGAATATGTAATGAAAGTATCAAAAACAAAAAACAATTATTGTCTCATCATCTAGAGAGGACCACTATTAATGTTTTGGTTTTATGTCCTTCTAGCCTTTTTAAAATGCATATTTATTTATAGTTCTAAAGCAATACTATTACTATAGAATGCTATTACTTAATAACCTAGTGAATATTTGTCATTAATTAAATATTTGTTTATAACATGATTTTAATCTCAACATGAAGCATTCCTTTTTTAACATGTACTTAGCCTTGTTTTTGTTCTTTTTAAGTTTTCCTAATTACACATGAATGAATACATTCTTATAAAACACAAGATAGATAAATTTAAAGTTCCTCTTACATTCATATAGACACAGAAATACATAGCTTCATTTTGTGTTTTTCACAGTTAAAAAGATACATATGGCATTGTATTTTATATATTGTTCTGTTAATTGCTTTTTTCACCTGCTTTGGCTTGAAGATCTTTCCATGTCAGTATATATAAATCTACCTCATTCATTTACATACTGAATAGTATTCCCTTAAACAAGTGTACTATAGTTGCCTATTGATATGGTCAACTGTTGATAAATATATTGTTTTCAATCTTTACTAAACAGTGCTATTTTCTTACTATTACCAATGCTTCAGTGAAAATCCTTGTACATGCTTTATCTTTCAGTTTGTAACTTTTACTGTGCTCATGGCACACCATTTTTTTTTTACATTCAATATTATTTGTATTAATTTCAGGCGTGCAGCATAGTGATTAGACATTTATATAATTTAAGAAGTGATCTCCCTGACTAATCTAGTACCCACCTGGCATTATGTATAGTTACTATCATACCATTGACTATTCTCTATGCTTTACATCACATCCCCATGACTATTTTGTAACTATCAGTTTGTACTTCTTAATCCCTTGGAGGAATCACACCATCTTAATCCCTTCACCTTTTTCGCCCTGCCCCTCAAGTCACTCCCATCTGTCAGTCCAGCAAATCTAGTACGCATCAACACCATACATAGTTATTACAATGCTATTGACTGTATTCCTTATACTGTACCCTACATCCCCAGAACTACTTTGTAACAACCAATTTGTATTCTTAATCCCTTCCCCCTTTTCACCCACACCTTCAACCCCCTCCTATCTGGCAACCATCAAAATGGTTTCTGTATCTATGAATTTGTTTCCTTTTTGTTTATTTAGTTCTTTAGATTCCACATATAAGGGAAATCACATTGCATCTGTCTCTCTCTGTCTGACACTCCACTCAGTACAATACCCTCTAGGTCCATCTATGTCACTACAGATGGCAAGAACCCTTTCCCATCCATGGCCAAGCAATAGCAATACTCCATTGTATATGGGGAGGGGGGCTCCCCAGAAAAACACAAAATTATCTTTCTTTGATGTGAGAGGGAATTTGCACTTGGAATTTGTTCCTCTGGGTCAAACGGGCAACCAAAGTTCTTATCTGGAAGTTTTGAGGAGTTTGCATAATAATTTGCAGAAAAAATATCCTGAGTTGTGGCAAGCAGATGACTGGTTCTTCCACTATGACAATGCACCTGCCCACATTGTGCTGAGTGTTCAGCAGTTTTTGACAGAAAACAGTATGATGGTCATTCCCCACCCTCCCTATTCACCCAATCTCACCCTGAGCGACTTTATTTGTGTTTCCCTGGATGAAAAAAGTTCGCAAGGAGAAATGTCTTCACAATGTAGAAGAGGTGAAACAAAAAATGACAAACACTAAAAGGCTTCAAATTCAACGCGTTCTAAAAATTATTTTGAACAATGGAAAAAGCATCTTGATAGGTGTTTTGTATCAAACGGGGAGTACTTTGAAGGTGACTAAAGTTTAAACATGTAAGAATAAGTACACAGTTTTTAATAAATAAATTGCATTTTGGGGGAGGGGTCCTTCTCATATAGGTATCACCTTCTCTTTATTAATTCTTTCATTGACAGACACCCACGCTGTCTTCTCTTCTTGACCATTGTAAGCAATGCTACAATGAACAAATGAATGCACATGTACCCTCAAAGTAGTGTTTTGGATTTTCACATAAATACCCATAAGTGGGTTACTGGGTCCTTCTTTGCTTCTTGTTATAGTCTTTGTTTTAAATTTATTTGTCTGATATAAATATTGCAATCCAGCTTTTTTTTTGTTTCTTCCACTTCTTTTTTCATGAACTATCTTTTGTCATCCCTTTACTTTCCATCTGTGTGTGTCTTTCAATCTGAAATGAGTCTCTTGTAGGCACTATGTAAGCGTTTTGTTTTCGTATCCATTCAATCCTCCTCTGTCTTTTGATTGGAGAATTTAATCCACTTACATTGAAAGTAATTGTTGGTAGATATGTAGCTATTGCCATTTTATTCATAATTTTGATCTTTTTTTTTTTCTGTCTTACAGAAGTCCCTCTAAAATTCCTTTTAATACTGGTGTGGTGGTGACGAACCCTAACTTTCTCTTGTCTGGGAAGCTCTTTTTCCTTCAATTTTATGTGATAGCCTTGCTGGGTAGAGTACCCTCAGTTGTAGGTCCTTCCTTGCTTTTCATCACTTTGAACATTTTGTGCCAATTCATTCTGCCCTGCAAAGACTGTTAAGAAATCAGCTGACAATCTTATGGAAACTCCCTTATAAGTTACTAGTTGCCTTTCTCTTACTGCATTTAGAATTCTCTCTTTGTCTTTAACCTTTGCCATTTTAATTACAATGTGTCTTGGTGTGGGTCTGTTTGGGTTCATCTTGTATAGGACTTTCTGTACGTCCTGGACTTGTGTGTCTATTTCCTTCACAAGGTTTGGAAAGTTTTCGATCATTATTTCTTTAAATATGTTCTCAGTCCCTTGCTCTCTTTCTTCTTCTGGTACCCTTACAATACTAATGTTGTTATTTTTGATGTTGTACCAGAGGTCTCCTAAACTATCCTAATAATGGAGGATTCTTTTTTAAATTTTTTTTCTGTTCTAATTGGATACTTTCGCCTACCTTGTCTTCCGAATCTCTGATTTGATCCCCTGCTTTATCTAGTCTGCTGGTGATTCCTTCTAGTGCATTCTTAATTTTAAGTATTTGTATTCTTCACTTCTGACTGGTTCTTTTTTATGGTTTCCATGTTTGTTTGTTTTTATACTTCTTACCTCTTTATAAAATTTGTACTAAGTTTCTTGAACTTCCTTATAACCATTGTTTTGAAGTCTGTATATGGTAGGTTGTTTGCCTCCATTTCATTTAGTTTTGTTTTTTTTCCCGATGGAGTTTTTTCCTGTTCTTCCATTTGGGACATATTTCTTTGTTTCCTCATTTTGTCTGCCTCTCTATGTTTGTTTCTATTTGTTAGGTAGATTTACTATGTCTCTCCGTCTTGACGAGGTGGCCTTAAGTGGTAGGTGCCCTGTGGGGCTCTGGAAGAATCTTCCTGGTCTCCTGCTCTGGGTGCTCCAGGCATGTCACTTGTGTGAGTGTGACCTACTGTAATAGTTGAGTCTTGGTTGCTATTAGCATGTCAGTGGTTGTAATTGGCCCTCAGGACGATTGGCTGTGGGGTTTGGCCATGTCCACAGCTCATAGGCTGCTGTGGGAGGAGGGGCTTATCCCACTAAGTGGGATTCACCCCAATGGGTTCTGATGTCTGTAGAGGTCACCATTTGTGTATGTTGCTTGTGGGTCTAATTGGGTGGTGCTCTGTTGTGGTCTGAAGCCAACCTCCACGTATGTTGCTTCTGGGGCCTTTTGAGAGGCACTTCAGTGCAGGGCCAGGGCACTCACTGCCCGTGACTGGCTGGGTACTACGTGATAGAAACTACAAAGAGGTCTGTGGTTGTTCTCTACCTGTGCTAAACCTTGAGGAGAGTGGAAGAGGTCATGCTATAAATCAAGGGTCATTGCCACCAGTCCCGGGCCTGGGGTAGTTCCATAAAAAGCCAGGTCTACTGCCTTCTGCTAGCTGCCTTAAGGTTCAGCCACTGATAAAACTTCATGTGGTGTGCAAGTTGGATGAGGCAGGGTCTCAGGGAGTCACTAGAGTGGGAAGAGTTGTGTTCACAAGTTTAATGTAGATTCTGGTTTGGCACCACTGCTGAGCCTGGAGCTACTCAGCAGAAGTCTCAGAACATACCCAGGCCAGTTTCCACCTGCATGTGGCCCATGGACTCTGATAGTTTTCTAAGAAAGAGTGCCATGTGGGCAGGGCTGTGATCACAGGGAAAGTGCCTCAGGCATTGGGGGCGTTGGGTGGGGTGAGGTTCCAGCAGAGCTCACCAGACCAATTCAGATTCAGATTTGGCCTTGGGCCTTGGGGGAGGACTCAACATAGGAAAGATGGCTCCCACTTGCTGGCTGCATGAGAGGAAGACCCCACTCAAGGAGAATGGTGACTGTCCCTCCAGTTTTAGCCTTAAAGCTACACACCTCAGTCTGCCCTCCATATGCCTCTGACCACCTCCGCTGCCCCCACCACCAGTCAGCATCCCATCCATCCACCAGAGCCCAGGGTGAGTAGCTGCTAATAAATGAGCCTGTGTTCAAACTCTTTAAGACAATGTCTGGGTTTCCCGCAGCCTTTTGTCCCACATGGTCAGCCTGGAAAACCCAGTTTTTCATAGCCAGATGTTGTGGAGGTTCCTTTCCCTGGCACCAGTACTCCAAGCTGGGGATCCTGGTAAAGGGCTGGGGTCTCTCATTCCTCTGGGTGGGGGTGGGGCTTCATGGCCAAGATATCCCTTCTGATTTGCAATCGCCACACAGAGGCCAGCCCATTTCACATCTCTGCCCCTCCTACCAGTCTCATTGGGTTTCTTTATATCCTTAATTATAAAACTTCTGTTCACTTACACTTCAGATGAGCTCCAGGTTGATTGTTCTATAATTTAGTTGTAATTTTAATGTGTTCATGGAGTGAAGCAGGGACAGTTTTAATTTATTTTATCATGTTGGGTCAGCCTGTGTATCCTTTTTTGTGCATATGCTAAAATATTTCTGTAAGATAAATAGGGACCCTCCCCTTCTCTCTGTCTCTATCTGTCTCTGTCAAAAACAATAAATCTTTAAAAAAAAAAAAGATAAATAGGGAGAAGTGGCTCAAAAACAGCACACGTTGAATTTTTAACATGTTATGCCAAATTGCCATGTAGGAAGACTTAGTTCACACCTCTACCAACAATGAATGACAGTAACCATTTTCCTAAACTTCTATCCCCACTGGGTATTAACCAACCATTTAAATATTTTGCCAATGAAATGGGTAAAAAATGTTGTCTCATTTTTTGTATTTGCATTTCCCTGATTTTTAGTGAAGTTAAGGAGCAGTTTTATATGTTTATTGCCCATTTTCTTAGCCATCTTTTAAAAGATTTATTTGATTGTTTTTGACAGAGACAGAGAGAAGGGGGAAGGCCCAGAACAGTCTCCATAGTTTTATGTCATCAGTTTTTGACATGGTTTTTTGTTCCATACAGGTGGGCGGGGGCTGTGCAGGGTGGAAACTGGGCTGGGGGCCTCCCACATGGGAGGCACACCCCCAAGCCAGGGGCAAAAACCAATCTGGGGCCTCCTGCATGGGAAGTTCTGTATATGGGTCCGCATGGGCCAGGGGTGCAATTCAATCCTTGGTCCCCTCAACAGCAAAGGAGCACTTATCCCACTGAGCCACCCCAGCTTCCCTTCTTGGTCATTTCTTTCTTTTTTTTTTTTTTTATAAGAATTTTAATTTTTTTATTTATTATCATTATGTTTTTTTTATTGCTTTTGACAGAGAGAGAGAGAGAGAGAGAGAGAGAGAGAGAAAGAGGGAGAGAGAGATACAGAGACAGAGAGAGAACTGAACTGGGGGCACTCCCCAGTTCAGCATATGGGTCCGCCTGGGCTGGGGCTGGGATTCGATCCTCGGTCCCCCGGGGCTGAAAAGTGAGTGCTTAACCCACTGAGCCATCCCGGCTTCCCATTGGTCATTTCTTTTCATGCATTTTCCAATTGGATTGTTTGGCTTCTCATTATTGAATTTTTTAGTGTGGATATAAATCTTTGTTACATGTGTGGGAAATTTTTTTTAAAGACTTTTGCTTATTTTTAAACTTTGTTTATGCTGTCTTTTGGGTATAGATGTTTTAAATGTTGATGTGTTCAAATTTATTAGTCATTTCTTTTGTGGGTTTTGTGTTTTGAATCTTGTATAAGAAGGCCTTTTTATATCAACATTAGAAACATTGGTCTGTGTTTCCTTGTAATATTTTAGAACTTTTTTGTTTAGATCTTTAATTTTCTGGAATTACTTTGGGAAAATATTTTTCTAAGTCATTAAATATTCTAACAATGTTATGTTTAAAAGGTGAGAATTATTCCACTGTAATACTAATTACTTATTGATATTTTTCATAGGGTTCTAGACATTTATTGAATAGATCACTCTTTCCTTTATCAAAAACCAAATTCTTTTTTTAAAAGATTTATTTTATTATTTTTGACAGAGAGAGACAGAGAGAAGGGGGAGGGTCCAGAGCAGTCTCCATAGTTGTACATCATCAGTTTTCCACATGGTTTTGTTCCACACAGGTGGGTGGTCAGGGTCCACGCAGGACGGGAACCTGGACGGGGGCCTCCCACATGGGAAGCATAGCCCAGTTCCCCATATGTGTCTGCACAGGTTGGGGCCAGGGTTGGGATTCAATCCTTCGACTGCGGAGCTACAAGGCGAGTGCTTAACCCGCTGAGCCATCCCCTGAACCTTTAATATGTTGATAGGCAACATATCTCATCAGTTTCCTGCTGAATAATATACTTTGTACCGATGATTCCCGACTTCTGATGGCTCGACTTGCAATTTTTAAACTTTATGGTGGTCAAAATTGATATGCATTTAATAGAAACCATACTTCAAATTTTGAATTTTGGTTATTTTCAGGACTTAAAATATGTGGTGTAATACTCTCCAGTGATGCTGGGCACTGGCAATGAACCTCAGCTCCCAATCATCCATGTGATTAGGAGGGTAAACAACCGATACTCTATAGTGTACTGTGTTGCCAGTGTTTCTATGGATAGTTTGTCCTGAGCTTATTTAAGGTAGGCTAGGCTATGAAGTTTGATAAGTTAAGTGTATTAAATGCATTTTCAACTTATAATAGGTTGTTTGGTATGTAACCCCGTTGTAAATAAAGGAGCATCTGTATTTGTTTTCTATTGTTGCATAACAAATTACCGCAGATTTAGCAGTTTAAAACAATACCTTATTGTTTCACAGTTCTACAGGTCAGAAGTCCTGGTGTGCTTGGCTGAATTTTCTGTATAGGATCATACAATGCCAAAACCAAGGTGTCCTGGACTGAGCTGTTATCTGGAGTCTTTGGGAAATAATATACTTCTGAGTTCATTCAAGTTGTCAGAATTCAGTTTCTTGTTCTTGTAGGACTAACATCCCCATGCTCCCAGCTTCTAGAGGTCACCCACATTTTCCTTTACATCTCCCATTCCATCTTTAAGGCAGCAGTGGCATGAGGAACCCCCCCCCCCCTTTGCTTGGCATCTCTCGGACTTTTCCTTCTGTCACCAGTCTCAGAAAACTTTTTGCTTTTAAAAAATTAGTGTGATTCGAGTAAGGCTGTTGGAATGATCCAGAATAGTCTCACTATTTTCAAAAGAACTTTAATTACATCTGCAAAATCCCTTTTGCCACGTAATGTAAAATAATTACAAGCAAGATATCTTATCACAACCACAGTCCAGAAATTAGGGTGGGGAATCTGGGCCTTGGGGGAGGCATTTCAGGATTTTGCCCACCATTGATTTATTTTCCCTTTTTTTTCACTACATGAATCATTTTGGTTGTAAAAAATTCAAACATCACAGAAATACTGCACTCGGAGCAAAACATGCCTCACTAACATGCCTATTTAGAAGTATATATATATATTGCATAATTTGGCATCATTTTGTAACTAACCACTCTCCTTACCTTTCTTAGCAGTTCTAATAGTTCTTCTATTTATTCTCTGGTTTTCCAGGTGGATAATGATATCATCTGCAAATAATGATGTCCCCTCATTATATTTTTAATTCCTATATGTATTTACTTGATATATTATGTTTTATTGAATTTCTAGAAATATGTTAAATAGTAGAGGCAACAGTGGACATCTTTTTCTTTCTTCTTGTTTCAATGAAACTTTTAGTCAGTGTTTCCCAAAGCTGATGTTCTGGATGATAATAGATTGCTATCTATTTTATTATAAACATTTTCAAACATACAGCACAGTTGAAGGAATTTTACAGTGAACACCTGCATACCCAGAACTTAGATTTTACTATTAATGTTTTGCTATACTTGCTCTATCACATAGCTATCATCTATCTGTCTATCCATCAAGCAAACCATCTTATATTTTTGATGTATTTTTCCATTTCTATTTTAACTAAACCATATAAGTTTCTCTGTTTTGTTGATATTTTCAAAGAACTATTTCTCAGATTTATTTTCCAATTCTACCATATTTCCTATTCTCTACTTAATAAATTATTTTTAGCTTTTATGTTTATTATCTTTCCCTTGTTTTGCTGTTTTCTTTGTAATGGTTAATGTTAAATATGTGTTTTCTTTTCATTATTTATTTTTAGAAACATTAAAGGTTATACATTGTTTTCTGTGTTTGACCTTAATATGTAGGGCTTTCATTTTCATTAATGTCTAGCCTATCATTTTGGTTTTGATTTCTTCTTTGACCATGAGTTACTGAGGAGCATTATTTGATTTTTAAAGTGACCCAACTTTTTGTGGTTGTTTTTGAGGTTAGAAGTTTGCTGTATTGCACTGTGGTCCAATAATGTGACTTTTATGATTTCTACCTTTTAATCAGTACACAATCAATTTTTGCAAGAGTTGCATAGGCATTTAAAAAAAACTTACTTTACAAGGTACAACTTATCTGCTTACTTGTTTTCTTTTTATTTTATTGTTTTGACAGACAGAGAGAGACAAAGGAGGGCCCAGAGCAGTCTATGTGTACATCATCAGTTTTCAACATGGTTTCTTTCCACATAAGTGGGCAGGGGCCACACAGGCCGGGAACTGGGCTGGGGGCCCTCTGCATGGGAGGCGCACCTCCTTGAGCCAGGGGCCAAACCAGGGAGCGAGAACTGAACTGGGGGCGTCCTGCATGGGAAGCAAACCCCAGTTCAGCATATGGGTCCGCATGGGCGGGGATTTGATCCTCCGTCCTCAGGGCTGCAAAGTGAGCACTTAACTCATTGAGCCATCCTCTCCTGACTCCCCCCACCCCCTTTTTTTTAATATTTATTTTGTTGTTTTGAGAGAATGTGAAAGAGAGAGAAGTGGGGAGGGTCTGCATAGTTGTACATTAGTTGTGGCATGGTTTCATTCCACACAGGCGGATGTGGGGCTGCGTGGGGTGGGAATTGAACCAAGGTCCTTCTGCGTGGGAGGCAGGAACCTTCATCACTAAGCCATTGCAGTGGTTATCATCCCCCTACCCCCCCGTTCAGCATATAGGGTTTGCACAGGCTGGGGGCAGGAATTGAACCCCGTATCTCGTGGTTGCAAGGCAAGCACTCAACCTGTTGAGCTGTCCTGGCCTCCCCTCTGTTTTATTTATACATATATTTTAACGGAATAGTGTTTGGTATGTATGTTTATTACAGAAGACATTCTTGGTAGATGGTATCTTTCACTGGGACCTCTCTCTTTAGCCCATTTAAACCTTTTTGCCTTGGATACTAACATTTGTGATGTTCACAGTGTCATGTCCACATCCACATGCATATCCATGCTGTCTGGAAAGAATCCAGCCATTGTCAATATGACAAAAACAGCTACTTTCCAGACAGTACATATTCTTGCACACACACAAACACACACATCTTTTGATTTTTCTGATTACATAATGCCAGACAAGTTTATAAATCAAATAAAGTTAACAACTATTAGCATGGTACATATTCTTCAAATCTTTTTCTATCTATATATTGGGTCATACTATATATGTTTTACAACTTGCTTTATTGACTTTATGTTTTTTAGACATCATTTCTATGTCAGTATATACATGTATACCTTATTCTTTTTAGCTGATCTCTGGAGCTGGCATTTATGCAATGTGCCTGGCCTATCACTTATGTTTTTAAAAAATTTCAAATCGTACTTCAGGAAAGCTTTCCCTGCCAACCCCACCCCAACTGTATCACAGCACCCTGCAATACACTTTCATCATACTCTGCTATTTTCCTCCCCAGGACCCAAGACAACTGCAGTTGTGTGGTTAGTGTCTGCCCCCCACCTCGCACACCCCACACACCCTACACTGGACAGTAAGCTACCTCCTCAAGAACAGGACCATGTGTGTTTTATTTATATTTGTGCCCCAACACCTACCACAGTGCCTGGCAATTGTATCTGATTAATAAATATTTTTTTGAAGGAGTAAATGAGTAAAGAATCCTATGATGCAAGTATTACAATTATGCCCATTTTACAGGTTACATAGCTATGCAGATTTAAGTAACAGTCACCCTATAAGGAACTCCCTGAAGATCCTCAGAAATAAGTGGATGATTGTATTTTTAAATATGTTGATACTTAAAGATTTACCTTATTTTTTAATTAGTTGCACAGAGTGGAAGCTCTTTTGAACTGTTACTGACTTTTCATTATTATAGAGTGCTAAAATGAACAGCCTTGTAAAAGCCTTGCGCATGTATGTACATCTATAAGATAAGTGTTGGAAACAGGATGGCTGCAATGAGTATGCACATTTTACAATTGGATGAATATTGCCAACTTGTCCTCTAAAAGAGATAATACAAATTTAAATTCATAGCACCAGAGTATGAGAGCGTTTTCTTCATACCTTTGCCAAAGCTATGTATTTTCATTCATTTTTCTTTGCTAATTTGATACAAAGTGACATTTCATTGCTTTTGCTTTCATGTTTTTGATTTTTTGTGATGTTGAGCACCTTTTAATTTGTTTCTTAGTCATCTGTATTCTTCTATTTTCAAATGTGTTTCCTGTTTGCATAGTTTGCCCATGTTTTTATTGACTTTAGTATTTTCTTATTGATTTGGAAGAGCTCTTTTTATATTGTGAATAATAACCCCTTTGTCTTCCTGTAATAAATGTTTTCATTAGTTTGTCTTTTAACCTTGTAAGTTTGTTTCTTAGACTTTAGAAATTTTAAATATTTTATATATAATCAAATTACCGATCATTTCATTTATAATAGCTGGCTTATGTGCTGTAATTTAAAGGCTTCCCCTATCTCAAGATTATAAACCTTTTTCTTCATGGTTTCTTCTTGTACCTGCATAATTTTCATTTTTGACTTTAAATATTTGTATCATGTTAGTTTTATTTTGATGTAGAGTGAAAATGTAGGTTTCCAACTTTAATTTTTTCCCCATAGTGTTCAATTGTTCCTATATAATTGTTGAATAGTTCACATTTTACTCATTCATTTTAAATACCCCCTTTATTAAATACTAGTCTCCCAGATATTTTGGAATTCATTTCTAGAATCTTTTATTCTATTGTATAATTGTTAGCAAGCTTTGGAGCCAGACTACCTGGGTTTGTACCTAGCTCCACCAGTCATAGTTTCTGCATCTGTAAAATGGGCATAATAGTATACATATCATAGGATTGTGATTACTATCTAAGTCCATTTATTTATAATTATTAGGATAGTTTCTGGTACATAAGAAGTATTGGTGGGGATGCTCAGTGGGTTAAGTGCTCACCTTGCAGCCCTGGTGTCTGAGGATTGAATCCCAGCCCCAACCCATGCAGACCCATGTCTGAACTGGGGTGTGGCCCCCAGTTTAGTTCTTGCTGGGCCAAGCTTTCCATGTGGGAGGCCCCCAGCCCAATTCCTGCCCTGCACAGCCCTGAGCCAAACTATGAAATGAAACCATGGCGAAAACTGATGACATACAATTACAGAGACTGCTCTGGGCCCTCTCCCTTCTCTCTGTCTCTCTCTGTCACTCTCTGTCAAAAGCAAAAAAATATATATTAAAAAAAAGAAGTACTGGTATTTTTGTAATATTTATGATTAAAATTTTTAATTATCTTTACATGCAGGTGATGTGATCATGTACTATTTAAAATAATAAAATATTTTTTAAATGTATTTTTATTGTTTTTGACAGAGAGACAGAGACAGAGAGACAGAGAGCAGGGGGAGGGCCCAGAGCAGTCTCCATAGTTGCACATCATCAGTTTTTGACATAGTTTCATTCAACAGGTGGGCACAGGGCTGTGCATGTTAGGAACTAGGCTGGGGGCCTCCCACATGGAGCTTGCCCTGTCAGAACCAAACTGGAGCCACACCTCAGTTCAGCACATGGATCCACATGGGCCTGGGCTGGGATTCGGTCCTCAGACCATGGGGCTGCAAAGTGAGTGCTCAACCTGTTGAGCCATCCTGGCTTCCCCATATAAAGATGTCTTTTTATCACCTTGTACAATGACTTGTAAATGGCTTGAATAATTTGCAGATAACTTACAACAAATCTACTTATCTTTTGCTTATATATTTGATCCAAATTAGGCTTCTCAACTCTAGGCAGTTAGGGAAGGAGAGTAGAGGAAAGGATATGGGAGGAATATAACTGTCCCTATTCACAGATTACATGATTGTCTATACATACAATCCCAAATACTACACACACACACACACACACACATACATACACCTAGAACTAATAAATGACTTTAGCAAGATTGCAGAATACAAGGTCAACACTTAGAAATCAGTCAAATTTCTGTATTCTAGCAATAAATGATACTATTAATAATAGCTCCAAAAATGAAATAATTAAGTAAAAATCTAACAAAACATATACAGGATCTATATACTGAAAATTACACAATGGTGATGAAAAAAATCTCCAAAGGCCTAAAATAACCAGAGAAACATAACATGTTCATGGGCTGGAATACTCAATGCATTAAAGATGTCAGTTCTCCCTAAATTGATCTATAGATTTAATGCATTCCTATTAAAATCTCAGCAAGACTTTTTGTAGATACAGATGAGTTGACTCTAAAATTTATATGAAGAGGCAAAGGAAGTAGAATAAACAAAATGATTTTGAAAAGATTAAAAAAGTTGGAGGATTCACACCACCTGATTTTAAGTCTTACTATATAGCTACAGTAATCAAGTCAATATAGTATTGGCAAAGGGACAGATATATAGACCAATGCAACAGAATAGAGAATGCAGAAATAGAACCACACAAATATCTTTAATAAATTTTTTACAAAGATACAAAAATTTTAATGGAGAAATAACAGTCTTTTCAACAAATGGCATTGAAACAATTGGACATTCATATATAATAAGTGAACCTTGACCAAAATCTGACATCTTACACAAAAATTATCTCAAAATAGATCATAGATCTGAATGTACATCATACAACTATAAGATTTTTAGAAGAAAATATAGGGAAACATCTGAAACTTTTCTTTTCTTTTTATTAAATTTATTAGGGTGACATTGGTTAGTAAAATTACATAGGTTCCAGGTGTATAATTCTACAATAAATAGTGTATATGTTGCATTGTGTGCTCACTATCCAGAGTCAGTTTTTTTTTTCTATCACCGTATATTTGAATCCTCACTTCCTCCCCTACCACCTTTCCCCTTTTCCCTCTGGTAACCACTAAATTGTTGTCTGTGTCCATGAGTTTTGTTTTTCTATTTTGATTGTTCATTTATTCTGTTCATCAGATTCCACATATAAGTGAGATCATATGGTATTTGTCCTTCTCAGTCTGACATATTTTTCTTGGCATGATATCTTCTAGTTCCATCCACGTTGTTGCAAAAGATACAATTTTAGTCTTCTTTATGACTGAGTAATACACCATTGTGTAAATGTACCACAATGTCTTTATCCAGTTGTTTACTGATGGGCATCTAGTTTGTTTCCTATCTTGGCTATTGTGAATAATGCTGCAATGAACATAGAGGTGCATATAGTTTTTGATTTAGTGTTTTGGATTTATTTGGATAAATACTCAGGAGTGGAATTGCTGGATCATAAGGTAGTTCTATTTTTAATTTTTTGAGGAGCCTCTATACTATTTTCCATAGTGGCCGGACAAATTTGTAGTCCCACCAACAGTGCGTAAGGGTTCCCTTTTGTCTACATCCTTGCCAACACTTGTTGGTCAATTTATTGATGATAGCGGTCCTGACAGGAGTGAGGTGGTATCTCATTATGGTTTTGATTTGCATTTCTCTGATGATTAGTGAATTTGAGCATCTTTTCATGTGTCTATGGGCCATGTGTATGTCCTCTTTGGAGAAATGTCTATTCAGGTCTTCTGCCCATTTTTAAATTGGATTTTTTGTTTGTTTTGGTGTTGCATTGAATAAGTTCCTTATAAATTTTGTATATTAGCCCTGTTTTGGATGCCTCATTGGCAAATATCTTCTCCCATTCTGTAGAATGTCTTTTCATTTTGTTGATGGTTTATTTTGCTGTAAAAACTTTTTAATCTGATATAGTCCCACTTGTTATTTTTTCTTTTTCTACCCTTCCCAAAGTGACATATCATTAAAGGTTGGAAGTTTCTTATACTGCTAGTCAGAATGCAAAATGGTATAACCATCCTGGAAAAATAGTTAGGTGATTTTTTATAGAGTGAAATGTACACTTACTATATGTCCCAGCAATTTCAAGCCTAGGTATAGATTCTAGAGAAATAAAAACTTTTGTTTATACAAAACCTATACATAAAAGCTTAAAGTGCTTATTCATAATTTATTCATAATCACCAAAACCTGGTAACAACCCAAATATCCTTTAAAGCAGGGGTCTCCAAACTACAGCCTGTGGGCCGGTTTCAGCCCGCGAGGCCCTCTCATCCGGCCCGTGGAGACCTTTTTATCTGAATAAAATAATATTAAATAAATAATTAAAAACAACATTTATGTTTTGATTCTTTTTTATTTGGACCTCGAGTGTGTAGTTGGCCCCCAAACTGCTGTTTGATAGTTAATGTGGCTGAAAAGTTTGGAGACCCCTGCAAAAGGATGAATGGTTTAACAATCTGAGGTGTATCTATCCAACAGAGTACCACTCAGCAATAAAAAGGAACAAACAGGCAACAACTTGGATGAATCTTAAAAGCATGGCACTGAGTGAAAGAAGATGATTTTAGAACATTACATACTGTATGATTCCATTTATATGACATTTTTGAAAAAACAAAAATATAGTGACGGAAAACTGATCCATGGTTGGAGTTGAAGGAGGGTGTGAATTCAAAGCAATAAAATGATGAAGTTTTATGGGGTGATTGAACAGTTTTGTAACCAGATTGTGATCGTGGTTACACAAATCTACATGTGTGTTAAAAGTTATGGAACTATACCTACAAAAATCAAATATGTTGTATGTTAAATAAAATACAAAAAAGATGCTAGAATTAGAATGACACCTGCTCTGTCTGGTGGATCAGTACGCAACTGCAGCTTTATTTAAACATTTTTATCCTTACAATTTGTTTTTCTGGGGATTCTAAGCTCACTAAAAAACATTCTATGTACAGATAAACTCCTGTACCCAAACTAGTTAACCCTGTCATTTCCTGCAAGATGCATAAATCAGAATTCTTTCAGTTGCAAATAACAGCAAATTCAATACCAAATGGATCAAAGTGGACCAATAAGGTCATTTTTTTATCTCCCAGATGTAGAAAGATTCAGGAACAGGTAATTCAGCAGCTCAGAAACACCATTAAGAACCCAGTTTCTCTTCACCCTGTTCCACTGTCCTTGCCTGTTGGTCCTTCACCTTATGAACCTAAGATGGCTGCAGTTCCCTTGATGCACAGAGTCATCTGAAATATCACTAAAAATGGGGGTTCTATTAGGGAGGAAGAAAGTGAGGATGGCTGTTGGGTAGGGTACCAACAGTGTGGGCCATGTAAAAAGTGATAGGAATGATGTTGCTCCTAGAAAACCTGGAAAATCCCCAACAAGGACAAAACTATGGGGAAAACCGGGGTGGCTCAGCAGGTTAAGTGCTTGTCTTGCAGTCCTGGAGTCTGAGGATTGAATCCAGGCTCTGGCCCATGCAGACCCAATGCTGAACTGGGGTGTGGCCCCCCAGTGGGTTCTCCTATTCAGGAGGCCCCCACCCCAGTTCCTGCCCTGCATGGCCCCCCACCCCCCTGTGTTGAATGAAACTTATGTTGAAAACTGATGATGTACAACTATGGAGACTGCTTTGGGTCCTCCTCCTTCTCTCTCTCTCTCTCTCTCTCTCTCTCTCTCTCTCTGTGCCAAAACAATAAAAATAAATCTTAAAAAAAAGACAAAATTTTGGTCCAGCGCTGTGGAGCAGGCTCTCCTTTTGGCTTTACTTACACACTCACCTTCAGTGCTACCACTCCCAGGATGTAGAGTCTTAAGCAGTCATGTGGAGTTGTGCCTTTGTGGAGAAGCCACACCCCAAAACCTGTTTCCCAGCTGGCTCCACATTACACTGTGGTTTTTGTATTTTGTTTTGTTTTTGATACCAGAGAGTCCTTAGAAGGTTATAATTGGCCTACATCTGCCATTCTTGCTCACAACAGCAAAAAACAAAAACAAAAGAACAAAAAAAGATTCACTAGACATGCCAAATTTGGCATGTCCGGTCAGCTGGTCACAATGACCAACTAACTTTGTAGCCTGTGACAGGGGCTTTTTAACTGTTTTGCTTGCAATTCACAGAATAAGAAAACAATTTAACATCACAACGCAGCACGTGCACACACACATATCTGAAACCAATGTTTCACAAAATGATTTATCGTATGTAATGCACTTTAAAAAAGTTGTATTCATTTTTTCATTTAAAAAGTGCTGATCTCATCACACTGAATTAATTTTACTGCCCACCAATGAGTTATAACTGGCATTTTGGAAAGAAGCTCGTTTAAGGGGGGCAGATGTAGTGGTTCTCAATTCCAGATTCCTTTAGGATAGCCACCAGTAGCTTTGTGTGAGATGTTGTGGCTCCCTCTGTTTCTACTACCAAGACTTGAGCCTTAATCCAGGAGAATACTTCTGCAACCTTATCTTTTTCCTTGTGAGTCTCCCTGACCTCAGAGCTCAGGCCTCCTAAATCAGCTGCCATGGCTGTGCAGGGCTGTTCATGGAGCCTGAGTTACCCTAGCAACGCTTGGCTGTAACTGACTCCCGCTGTCACCTGCTCCAGCCCAGCCTGCCTCTCCACACTGTGGGCTGTGCCACCCTTTTCTTTTGCATTTCATAACAATTTCTCCATCTTCATTTCTTAGACAGATTTCTTCTCATCCCTTCCCCTCCTGATGGATGGTCAGATTCTTGATACACACCTTCCTGGCACTCTTCATATTGCCAAATACTCGCTCTGACATGATCAAATACTGATGGAGGTAGATGATTTGCATTTATTTCAGATCACAAACAGTCTCTAGCACTGGTCAATTTTAATCGGAGATCACAAACTCAAATGTAGGCAGGGGCTAGGCAGTTCACACAACAGGTTAGGGGGAGACTGTGCCTCTTCCTAAATGAAGCAGGGGCTACTCCATCCTGCTGATTTTGCCCTACAGAAATGCATATCCACATGGCCAGAATCTTTCAACTTTTACAGAAAAACCACAAAATCTGGGTTTTTATATGAACTCTACAAATTTTATATGTTGACAAGTAATTTTAAAAATATTAAAAAAAACTTTTTATGAGTCAAATCAAACACATCTGTGGAATAGATCTGTTGATCAGGCTACCAGTTTGCAAGCTCTGAAGCTCTCTTTTATCCTCTGTCTTGCATTCAGACTTGATGTCTTCTGCCATCTGGGGGGAAAAAAACCCATGAAACACAAAACGACCCCCCAAATAAAACACAAAACAAACAAACAAAACCTCCAATAATCATAACTGGGCTTAATTTAGCTCTAAAGTTTTCTCCCACCCAGGTGGCCACAAGTAATCAGGTAAGACTCAAGAGATGTTCATGGGCTGAAACCAGTAGGTTCTACTGTTTCTACTAGGCACTGGAACATCCATTTATACATATTACTGCATTCCAGTTCCAGCCATGCAGTGAGGATACAAGGCTGGCCACTGGAGAATGCACTGGCCTCTTTGGGATGGAACCCTTCTCTTGGTTCTTCCTCATTGACCATATTTATTACTTACATGGTATTTCACTTTCTAGCATCCCCATCTGTATAAGAACTAGAAACCTTTGCCCTTTCAGAAGTATTGGCAGGAGAACTTCCCAGCCTCCCCTGTGCCCCACTCCCCCTTCACTCACTGCCTCCTTTCCACAGTGACTGAATTGTGAGATTACAAAGTGCAATAAAGAGCTTATTGCTCAGGCTCTGCTGAGCTGTCTGCTCTCTATTTTTCAGAGTTCTCTTGCATATAACATGCTTGTGTCCTCCTCTCTGTCCCTGCATATGGTCAGCCCCACTATGGCAAGCTCAGCAGGTGAGGAGCTGCTATACAGACTCATCTATTCCCTCAGGAAGGTGCAAAAGTCTAGGCATGGGGAGAAGCCAGGATGGCTCAGTGGGTTAGGCACTTGCTTTGCAACCCTGGGGACCAAGGATCAAATCCCGGCCCCAGCCTGTGTGGACCCATATGCTGAACTGGGGTGTGCTTTCCACGTGGGAGGCCCCAGTTCGGTTCTCATTCCCCAGCTCAGCCCCTAGGTTGAGGGGCTGTGCCTCCCATGCAGGAGGCCCCCAGCCCAGTTCCAGCTCTGCGCGGCCCCCACCCACCTGTGTGGAAGGAAACCATGTCAAAAATTGATGATATACAACTATGGAGACTGCTCTGGGCCCTCCCCCCTTCCTCTGTCTCTGTCTCTGTCAAAAACAATAAAATAAATCTTTTTTAAAAAGTTTAGGCTTGGGATGAAAAAATCGAAAACCTGATTCAGACTGCAGGCCACAGATCCATTCTCTAAACCAGTGTTGTCAACATAACTCTCAATATTCTGACCACTCTTTGACTCCTGTGTCTATTTCTCAATAAGTTCAAAATTCAGGGGGAGAGAACGGTGTGATTATAGGACCTTTAGAGAGACCCCGTGGCATATGGGTTGAGTAACCTTGAGAAATGGATACAATGACTGGCATTTGAGATCTAGAGTAACATTTGAGGGAGGCAATTCACATTGTGAGAGTGTGGTGGCTGGTATGCACAGGGGATACAGCTGCCTTTTCTTTTTTTCACAAGGGCAGACCTTAGAAAGCACTGGCCAGCTGCTCTGTCTTTGGAGTAGCCTGCTTCTTTCTTCTCTTTTGCTTGAATAAATGTATGTTCGCTTTACTTTCAAAAAAGAAAGGGAGAAAGAAATTAGAAAGAAAGAGAGAGAGAGAGAGAGAGAGAGAGAGAGAGAGAGAGGGAGAGAGAGAGAGAGAGAGAGAGAAAGGCAAGGAAAGGAAAGAAAAGAAGAAAAAAGAAAGAAAGCACTGGCCATGCACATCACTGACTTTGGGAGTTTGCAGCAGTTTGTGTTTAATTGGTGTCTGCTGCATGAAACTACTTTTAATAAACAGCAGTTTTAGAAAGCACAGGCCTCATAGGTTTTTGACCTTACATCTGTGGCTGATGTCTAAAACCAAGTGGACCTTAGTAGGCCCTAGTAAGAACAGACTGCATACTTTTGTGGCTGAGACAAGGATCAGAGTATTAGGAAAATGAATATTTTGGTCCTGGTTAAGGTTTACCACAAAGCACCTTCAATAATCAGACTTTTTCAGCATCAGAGGGCAGAAAATTTTTTTGCTCCCCTTTTTCTGTTTCTCAGCCAGGACTTTTTTTTTTTTAATATTATTATATTTTATTGTTAAATTTAATGGGGTGACATTGGTTGGTAACAATTAGATAGTTTCCCGATGTACAACTCCACATCACCTCACCCATGCATCGCATTATGTGCCCAGCTCCCAGAATCAGGTCCCCCTCCAACCCCATATATCTGGTGCCCACTCCCACCTCCCCCCACAACTCTCCCTCCCCCCTCCTCTCAGCCAGGAATTTAAATAGCAAAAGTAACAAAAATTCCATGTGAACCACAAAGTCCTAGAGAGTGAGATTATATCTTTTACATTTAGTAGGTGGCATTCTATCAGCATTGCTCCTCTCCCTTGATTTGAATTGCACCCTGTTCCAGAGGCAAGGAAAAGAAGGAGTTTTCTTGATTTTTTGTAGTATTAATACATCTACAGACTCCTAGACTTACTCCCACCCACATTCCAACTAACACCTCCACATGGCCTTAGGTTGGCTCTGGATTTATTAGTTATGTGAAGCATGACTATGACTTTGGATTTTAAAGACCCAGCCTCTGGGTTTAACCTAGAAAGGTAGGTGATTTTTATCAAGGTACAGCTAGAGAAAAGGGTGATTTTACCATATATAGGATATAGCATCTTCTGTATTGCTGTAGAGAAACAAGTCTTAAAATTATTAAAATTCCAAAGGCTAAACAAAGCAATCTTTAAAGAACACTTTCTCTAGAAATGGTTTGCTTGCAAAATCAAAGAGGTACTGGATTTCTTTCAAAACAATGCTTCATACTAATTTATTTGTGACTAATATGACATGCTGCCCAAGAACTGCTAAAACATATCCCAGAATAAAATGTATGAATAGACAAATTAAAATTGGCAAAGTGTTGATAATTGTTGAAGCTTAGTGATTCATTATATTATTTATAGTATCTTTCCTAATTTTGAGTACATTTGAAATTTCCCAGAACAAAGTGTTAGAATAAACAAAAATAAGCTTCAGTTTTACTATCAGAGCAAGAGCAGTGAGAGAGTAAAAGAAAAGGATCCAAGAAGATATGCTACTTAAGATGAAGAAAGAGGGATTTTTTTTTTTAGGAAAATGTGATCTTGGAGAACAAGCTAAACAGAGATGGAAGGAGAAAAGAAGATACACTCAGATCTAAAGGTTCTTAAAAATGTAACTAAAAAAACAGGGAGATATTTTATTTGTTACTAGGTCAGAGAAGTTGTCAGGTTCCCAAAGAAACCAAGGAGAGAAGGGAGGGACAAAAAAAAAAAAAAAAAAAAAGCACTGGAATTACTCTAAATTACTCTACCAGTAAGAATCCAGACCTACGGTACTCTGAGTAGATATTCATATGTAAAGGTGTTCTCCAAAAGCTGACCTTAGAGAACAACTGGAAAAAAAACCCACATAGTAGGCCAAATGTCCTTCCTCCTAAGAGATGTTCATATTTTAACCCCTAGAACCTGTGAATATGATATATTATGGACAAAAAGGAATTTGCAGCTATAATTAAGAGTACAGATTTTAAAATAGGAAGATTATCCTGGATTTTTTGGGTGGTTCCAATCTGATAGTATGAGCCCTTAAAAGCAGAGAACCTACTCTGGTTTGCTGCAGTAGACATATGGCAGAAGGAAAAGTCAGAGGGCTTCCAAGTGTAAGATGTAGGGGCCGACATACAAGGGTTGGAAAGAGGCCTTTAGAAGCTAAAGGTTTTCTCCAGCTGACAGCCAATAAGGAAATATGGTCTTCAGGTCTATTAGTGGAAAGAACTAGATTTTGATAAAACCTGATAGGAGCTTAGAAGCAATTCTTTCCAAGCCTCCCAATAAGAGTACAGCTGGCCAATACTTTGATCATGGCCTTGTGATATTCAAAGCAGAGAAACCAGTTGAGACAATCCAGACTGTTGGTCTACACAGAACAGTGAGATAACAAATTTGTATTGTTAAGCCTTAAAATTCGGTGGCTGTCAGAGGGGCAGTGGGAAGGGGTGTGGGGGAGGGAGGTGGGGGATCCAACTATATGATGATGGAAAAAACA
>PVKE010017439.1:0-30755 GCA_004027555.1 Craseonycteris thonglongyai
TTCAAGTCAGAACAAAAGAACTGCATATCTCTCAGCATGCCCAGCATTCCATACTTTCACGATTTTTCCAAATTATAGTTAATGCAAAACACAAACAAACAAACAAACAAACAAAACCCCACCAATACTTAATGCCTTCTATTTGCCATTTCAAGGATTCAAATGAACACATTTCCTACCTTCAAAGAATAAACTCAGGCTACTATCATAGACAGAGTTCCCATTAAGCAAATAATAACAATGGAATCTGCTATAGAATAGAATATATAAAATAATAGATTTTCAAAGTGCAGAAGTATAGCAAAATAAGAAACTAATAACTCCCTCTAGAAGTAATTCATAAAAAGCTTCACAGAGGATGGTATACCAGAGAAGGGCTTTGAAGGATGAAGAGGAGCTCACCAAGTAAATATGGAGGAAAAGCAGTCCAGGCAGAGGGAAGAGCCAATGGAAAGGCTGAGTGGCAAAAACAGAAAGTGATGTGAGAAAATTAATGGGCAATTTTAGGGGGCTAGGAAGAAGGGGACAGGTTGGAGAATGGCAGGAGTTGGCCCTAGAAAGGTCTGTGTGTGCCAGACAAAAGGCTTGTGTGCCAACTAAAGAGTTTATACTTAGTTTTCAGCAGAAGAGGGATAGTTTGTGTTTAGCTAGATAATTCAGGTGTCAGTTTAGAACATAGATTTGAGGGGCCCAAAGAGTGGAAGCAAGGAGGCTCTTATTACAATCCAATTGATAGACGATGAAGACATGGTGTAAGGTAGTGGGGTGATAGTGTTCGAGTAGGAAGACCTACTGTCCCTTCTTCACCTGGCAAACCATCACTTCCCAGAGTTCCTATCACCCCTGGTGGCATTAACCATTGCCTCTTCTGTTATCCAGCATTTTGTACCACAGCCTTCTCCTAGTGGAAAGAGTTCTCTTCAATACATCAGTCTTCCACCCTCTCTAGACTGCAGCTCTAAGAAGGCAGTGGCCGGGACACCTTGTGTCCCCAGCAGCCAGTACCCTCTCACCTCCTAGAGTGCTGCTCAAACTTTCATTAAAATGCAGATTTGATCCAATAGGACTTGAGTGGAGGTAAGAATCTGTGTTTCTAGCAAACTGCCAAGTGCAAGTCACAGACTACACATTGAGTAGCACAGACTGGCTGACTGGACAAGAACTGCTCCTGGAACCTAAGCTCACAGAGCACACACCCCTCCTCTGCATCCTGACCCTCAAAACAAACAAACAAACAAATTTCTTCATATCATGTGGCATTAGGTTCTCAGTCAAGGGGAGAAACAAATTCTGATGAAAATTCTTCTGATTAAGCCTTTTATCTTCCATGGAAATGCATAGCCTGAATGGTGAGCAAGTCCAAATCCTTCAGATGGACAATAAGTAACAGGGTAAAGAACCAATCAGTCCTCAGTACATTAATGAATGTCCTTGGTAGGCAGAGGGCCCTTCAATCATTGATGAATGAGACGGTTCAGTGTTTGTTGCAGCTCTGGCCAGCACCACTCATTATGGGAGATGATTCACTCTGTTCTACAGAACAAATTGTTCCAAGGTCTAACTCCACTTTCTTTGACTTCTTTTGGGTTTTTTTTAATAAAAAGCATACACCTGTGGAAGTTATGTGCATGGAATTGTGTCCAGAATAAAAATGTGAGAATTAATTGATGTCCCTTGGTCCATAAAAGTAATGTTGAGGACCCTGTCAGGGGGCTAAGCTTTAGAAACAACTTATTTTCTCAGACAGGAGGAAAGATATAGATACGTCAAGTCTCTGCTGCTGCAAAGATTCCAAGCACAGGATAATTGAAATGAGACCATCTTCCCCCAATAAGATATGTTATTTATTAAGTTTGGCAAAGAGATGATTGGTATTCAAATTGGAGGCCTATAGTTCAGACTGTGCACCTGGGAGCTAATTTAGTGTGCCCAGTTCCTGCTAGCCACAGGTTTCTAAGTGCTTAGGGTTGCCTTGTGAATTAGGTCCAGAGATCAGTTTGACTTTGCTCTCCAAATCTGATGGTTTAACAAGCAAATGTCAAGCTCACCTATATCCCTCCTTTGTCCTCCAAGTTTGAAAATTCCTCTGTATCATCTTTCCAATTCATCATTTTGATGAAAAGATGCCTGTTTGTTTTGTAAAATGAAGTAAAACCAACAGTTTCACTGGACACATATCTGCAGTGGTTTACATATGTGCAGATTCAGCTCCAGCGAAACCTTCAGTGAGAGAAGGAGAAGGTAATAGCCTGGGACACGAGGTCTCTTCTTTATACAACCAGAGAGACTTCAAAATTGAGAGGGTCAGATGGTCCAGCAAAGCCTGAGCACTGAGGCCCAAGCGTGAGCCCTGGAAAATACCATCTGCCCCTTCCTAGTCCCAAATCCTGCTCCATTTTGCAGATGCTAATAGAACTCAGCCCAGTCCCCAGGGTCTAATCTGGGTTGGGTTGGACTCAAAAGTTGGATCCAGCTGTGGCTCTCTTCTCTCTCCAGCAAGGCCTTGGACTGACCTGGGCTCTGGGCCCATTAGGCGAGGGACTAGATTTCTCTGTCAGATTGGTACAAACCAACCCCTGAGGAATCCCAGGAACCCAGAATCATCAGTTCTGGTGGAGCTGAACCATCAGAAAGAAACCAGCCTTTTTTACCCACTTTGATTATAACTACATTCTCCATGCCTAATGAGTCAGTGGCCTTTTGAAGGTAGAAGATCTTTCCTTCAAGGTCTTTGTTTTACTACTTTCCTACGAGACTGTCAATACAGTAGACTTTCAGTTAACCAGCAGCCATGGGGATTGGTAGAGGCCATATAAATGTAGTTTCTGGTTGCTTGAGAGTTACTATTATCATAAAAATAGACCTAACTAATACTATAAACCACACTATACCATATCACACCATACCATACCATAACCTCTGTAATTGCCTTGATATTAATGTTGAAATACAGTAATCAAAAGCAAATTAAGACAAATAAAGACAAACTTAATGTAATGGATTTACTATAAAAACAACTTTGTGAATGCAGTGTGCAATTGTAGTTAAATGACAGTCAATAAACTTTTCAACTTAATAAATTTCACTAATAATTTCTTTAACTTCAAGTAACTTAGAAAAACACACACACACACATGCTCATTTAAAACTGTTACAGTAAGGGTAGCGAGTTTACTGGGTAGACATCACATCAGGATCATCAAGATCTGATGATGTAGCTGGGACAGGATCAGGAGAAGTGGATGTGCTTTTGAATCTGCATCAGTAGATGATGCTTTACTAGCCAACTTGTGTGCAGCTTCCCTGAAGAATGAACTAGTATCAGCTTGCTTTGAGGCCCTACACATCTCATGCAAAGTTAGGTTTTGCGTGATGTGCAGCTGCATAACATGCTAAGAAATGAAGAAGGGTTGCTGTTCTGCAAAAGCTATTACAGTTTTAAGTGCTGCAGTAGCTCTCTGCCAGATTACTTTTTCTACCTCACACCCATCATCATCACTCTCTTCCTCCTATGCAGTATTCATTTTTCCACAATAGCTTTTATAATGTGGTCTGTAGTAAGTGTGTGAGTTACTGGAATGGCAAGTCAGTGATCGAGTTCATCTCGAGACAAATTCATTTTGTCCTTAGCAGAGTCAACTAACTCAGAGATTTCATCATAAACTCTGCTACTGGCAGCTGCACTATTGACTGAAAACCTCATAAAGTTGATGGTGGAGGAGGATTCCACAGATATCAGCTGGCCACAGCTTTCTCCAACATTTCTGTAATATTTCACTTCTCACAGAATTCCAAGACAGTGTAGATAGCATCTTTGAGATTATACTTTCCTGAAAGTCCAGGATGGTCTCATCAAAATTAGTCATTTTTCACATGAAGTCATGCCAGTAAGACATTTTTACATTCCATATCACTCCTTGATAATCCATTGGTTTGGATCAGATTTGTGACATTAGCTGGAAGGTAACATATGAAAATGTTGCCATTAACTAGCTTTTCTGTAGGAGGGTGTGCCGGCAGCTATCCAGGAACAACAGAACTTTCCTATTCTCTGGTATTCCCTTCTGTCATAAATATTCTTTAACACTGGGACAAACTAATAATGAAACCACTTGGTAAAAATGTCTGCATCCATCCAACTGTTAGTCTGTGTATGATAATCTACAGGAAGGTTAGTTATACCTTTAAAGCACTTTGGATTAGCAAATTTGCTGACCACATACAATTTTACCTTCTGATTTCCTGAAGCATTTGCACAAACGAGCACAGTTATATACTCTTGATTTAGCTTGAACCCATGAGCTACCATGGCAGACACTTCCACATTAATCCAATCTCATCTGCACTATAAATCTGCTCTGGGATCAAGCCATTTCCTGCAACCAATTCACTAAACATGTCCCCAAATGAAGCTGCAGCCTCAGAATCAGCTAATTTCTGCCCACCTGACAAATCTAGCTTACAGTTGCCCTGTCGAACCTTGAATTGGGTAAACCAGCCACTTAAAAGTGAACACTGACCTTCAATGTTCATTTCTTTGTGGAATTCTCTCACTTTTTCTTGCAACATGGGTCCAGAAATACAACCCCCTTCAGACCTTTTCAGTGAAAACCACTCATACAGGGCTTGGTCAAACACTTCCATTTTCAGTGTGTGAAGAGTCTGCCGTTCTCCACACTCTTGTCACTCTTGGATTAACATACAACTCCTTTGTCTTCTGAGACTAAGCCTTAATGTCAGAGATCATCGATGAACTGACTTTAAGTTCCTCCATGAGCACTGCACAACCTTCACCTTTCTCAAATCTCTTACATATTTCCATTTTCTGCTTGAGGGTAAGCACTATGCATAGAGGCTTACTTGGGACCTGTTTCAGCATACTTGGGGTTGGGTGAGAATATTAAATTTGAATAATAATAGATCCCAACTGACTGGTATATTTACACACAGTGAATTAGTGGGAGTGGGAGACAGCGCACAAAGCGAGTGCTTACGACACAAAGTGGCACTTACATTTCTGCTAGAAATTGATTTTATTTCTATTTTTACTTAAAGTATTACTTCTTCAAAATTTTTGCTTGGAAGTGTCAGCTGCTTTCGTTACAGTTAACAGAGAGTCCATTATAGTTGATTAAATGTGGGAGCCGGAAACGCATGAAGGCGCAGAGCTTCAGTCGCTCTTATTCTGTGGCTCCTCCAGCGCCTACTGCCTATTGTTGGCATTGGGCCTGGCGGGCAAAGTCTCTCATTGTCCCGCGTGAAGCTCGTTTGGAAGGAGCCGCATCTGGACAGCATGCCTTTGTCTTCTGGCTGATTCTAGAGAAACTGAGGGGATTGGTCCAGATTCTCATATCAGGCCGCTCATACCCACCTCCATTGTTGCTTTCAAGTTCGAGTCCCTTAAATACCACAGAGATGGCATGGACAAGAGAGAGATGAGAGCACATGCTGGGTAAGGATGCCATCCCAGGCAATGCCAAGGGCTGCTTCTCCACTGCTGTCTCTCAGCTAGGCTGTAGCCAGGACGCCTACTGCTGCTGAGGAACCCCTCTTTGGCCAAAGACAGGAAAGACAGGCACTTCAGGGGACTCAGAAATGGGTGTGAATGCCGGTGTTGGGGGAGAACTTACAGGTCAGCAAGTAACCACGCACTTGATGTTTGATCCCACCTTTACTGCCCTTCCCTAGTAGCCACGCAGGAGGCGCTTGAACAGCCTGTACTCGTCTGCATCTTCTGAGAAGCAGATGTCAAGCAAAGAGTAAGTGTGTATGAATTTTCTTAGTGGAAATGCCTGAATTAAAGAAATAGGAAGGGAGCCAGACAAGGCTAGGGGAACATCACCAAGATGCACTCTGACCCTGAGTGAAGGACATAGGGAGCGGATGATGTTCAGGGAAGCTTCAGCCAAGCCTTCAAGGAGTCATGGGCCCTGAGTAGGTTGGCAAAAGAGTGCTGTGTTTCCCTGGAATGGGTCTGCTTGAGTATCCCTGTCAAGGTGGTCACTGGCAGGGAGCAGCCTCCAGCGGCAGGCCCTCAGTGCAGATGGAGCAATGGTGTTTGTCCCTCCCCCTGGATCTCCACGGACTCAACAGTCTAAGGGGCCCAGCCTTAGCCTAGCACCCTTGTGGCGCAGGGAAGAAGACAGACATCTGAGAGGAGCCAGACCAGAGCAGAGGAGACAGGCCAAGTCTACAAAGTACAAACTGCAGAAAGTCAAGCCTGCCTCCCGTGAGCATTGGGACAACCATTTGACAAGTGCTCAAGGTCCATTGATCTCAAGGCTCAAGTGGGCTAGTCCTGGTGGAAGAAGAAAGCTATGTGCTCAATCTATAGAATTTTGTTTTCACCCAAAAGTTTAGCTCTGCTTATAAATGGTGTCCCAAAATTCACGCAAGATTTGAATTTTGCATTATTTGTGCAGTAAAGTGTTGCCAATGAAAAAAAAAAAAAGACAGAGTGATAGCTGACAGTTCAGGGTTATTGAAAATGGAGTGCTACACAAAAGAACAATGTGTTTTCATTGTTGAGCAATGAAAATTTACAATTTTTAATTATAAACCTGTGTTTTCTATCAAAATTACTTCTTGCGTGAATTTTGGGACACCCTTTAATAAAAACACAATCAACACAAGTGCTCAGAACGCCTTCCCTGAAACCCATTCCCAATTTGTACCTAGTCCCAACTGATACATTTAAATAAATGCTGATCAGAATTTAGGGGAGGTGGGTTTCCAACAGGAAGTGATGCTTTGAAATGTCTATTGCCTCAAGATCCCATTGTTCCCCTCATTTTTAGTAAAAAAAATAGTAGCAGTTTTATGGCAGTTGGAAATGGTTTTTTTGGAAAACTTTGAGGAGATGGCTTTAAAATGACATAAAATGGTACAGTCTCATAAAATTCACAGTGGACAGTGGACAGCATCTGGCCTTCAGACTCCAGTGTATCTGGGGAGCATCTCTATTCAGTCCCTGGAGCCTCTGCTTGAACATCACAGGCCTTCATCCTTAATCTCTGGCTCTTAATGGCATTATGATGAGTATGGGGGGTTGCCATGAAAAACATTTCCAGCTGATGGACAAAGTCAGGTTGTGTTCAGGTTTGTGCCTGGCTTGTGTATATACTACCAGGCTTTGCTGTAACCATATTCAGAGATTCACAACACACGCACGCACACACATGCACACAGAAATCAAATGGGAACAGCTTTTCATGAGAATCTGTGATTTTTTTCCCCCACATTTAACTCTCATTTTGATAGAATCTGAGGTCTAAAATTTAGAAGTATTAAGAATCATAGAATATCCTGCTTTCCTTCATATCCTATGTACAGTGTGGTCAACATTACACACTGAGCAACTAGAGGAAGTAAGAAAGAGGAGTTTTAAAGGAGGAAAACTATGTTTTAAAGGGCAGATTCTATTCCAGTAATGGACCAAAGATCAATGCAAGGACACAGATAATAGACTTATAGAAAAACAATGATTTTTAAATAGTTTTATGCAACAACATGGATGAATTGAGCAAAAGAAAGCCACAAACAATATTCTCTGTAGTTCCATTAATATGAAGTACAAAACTAATTTATGGCAATGAACGTCAGAATTGAAGTTCTCTAGGCAGGGTAAGGGGTGGATTAGCTAGAAAAGACCATGAGGGAAGCTTCTGGAGTGACAAAAATGTTTTGTATCATGATTTGGGTGATAGTTACATGGGTGAATAGTCAGCAGTGGGCTGAGTCCAGCTCTCATACTCCTGAGAGGCAATTCTTAAATAATCAGGATAATTTTGTGAGCCAGATGTTAAACCATTGATAGCTTGAAATTAGCCATGGCGAGAGGATTTAAACCATGAAAATGAACAAATGTTACAAATCAGGCTTTGTTGTTTTTGTTTCTAGAAAGCCAGTTTACCAGCATATCCCTGAATATATTTGTCAAACTCCACCAAAGTGTACGTACACTTAAGATTCATTAAATTTCCTGTATATAGACTATACTTCAATAAAGCACTACTAGCAAACAAGCAGGCAAAAGGTTAAAATCATGTCTTTAATTAGTGATCTAGTCTGGTTGTCCATTCATAACTCTCATGTACTTATGCACCTTTTCAAGCCCTCATGAGTTCTGTTTTCTAAAATTGAGCATCACCATGCCTATAGCAAATAGATGGTTTGGCACTGGGTACTCTTAAAGCTATTGAGCTTATTTAATTTACATCTAACTGCTTTTAACACAATATTTATCCTAATTTTCATTCCCACTCTTAAAATATAGTTACACACAAAACATAAAGATATACTCCACTGTTCTAAAAAGTTCAATACGTAAAAATCTTAACATGCCAAACAGAGCAAATATTATATTGCTTGATATTGACTTAGTGCACAAAGTATTCTTTGTAATTAGATTAATCCCCCATAATTTTTATATTTCATTTTCATTGTCTTTAGTTTTGTGGGGATTTTTTATCCATAAAAAGGGCACACTGGCTATGTCAAATGCATTAGGTAGAATCATTTGAAATGACTGTTTTTATATATCAAAATGGTTGAATTGCAGTAATTTTACATGGTTCACACTATACATTTGTATTTCTATAGGATATACTTCTTAAAGTGGGATTAGTGAGTCAAACAAAGCATTTGTGCATTTTTAAAAATTTTGTAGCTACCACCACACTGCCCACATAATTTATGCTATGTTCATTTCCCCACACTCTTGACAATAATAAAAGCTTTTAATCCTTTTAGTTTTGCTAGCAAATTACATCTGTGTTTTGAGGAGGCTGAACATTTTTTTGTCTGCTTTTCTTTCATTATTATTGAGGAGGCTGAACATCTTTTGTGTGCATTTTGTTCCTATAACATATAAAGTATCATTTGATTCTCCCACAACTCTCCAGACACACTCTTATTAAAAGAGAGAGAGAGAATCAAACCTGTTTTTGAAATAATTAAAGAATATATGCCTATCATTAAAAGAACTTCTATTAGGAAACTGGAATGTATTATTTTTTTGCCTGCAAATTTCTATTTGTTTCTATTATGGATACACAGGCATGTATTGTTTCTATCCAGAGGGCACTCCTTTGACCTCAGTTTTCTGTTTTCTGAATTTGAATCACTTGGATCATCCCCTGGGCTTTGGCTCTGAGGAGAAGCAGAAAGGCTGGTAGGCTTTGTAGCATTTTGCCCTGCGGGCCAGCAGGGGGCCTCTCCAGCTCTGAAAAGCCTCCTGGCCAGAGCTCCATTTTCTTCCAACCAAGCTTCATCTCTCTCCCCAACACAAGGAAATTGCTGGCTTCTGCTTGGGCAGACTAATTTACTGAATTAAAGCCATTTGGCTTCCATCATAGCAATTAGTATGCAAATTACCGGTATATTACCTGCCGAGTCATAAATTGCATTGACAAACTTAATATTCACAGATTCAACAGACTGGTATGGGTAATTTTTCTATTTTTCAGTAGTAATGGCGATTCATTGCCTTGTTGAACCATTACACATTAAATCAACAGTTGAAAAATTAAGCATTTTCCAAAGCATTTTGTTATGCATTTGTTTCTTTCAGCAAGCAGTAAAGTGAAACATAAAATATGCAATGTGCCTAAGTGTTCTAAATGGCTGTTTTAAACCTAAAACAGTTCTGTTGTAATTTAAAAAGTAGACACAACAAAGGAAAATCTATACCATAATACAATCTATTGAATCTTCTTCACCATGGTTAGAATCAAGTATTTCCTTGTGCAGCTTGCTGTAAACATGAAAAATCATTAAACCCCAATATGTGATTCAAGCTAATGCTGCTCACAACAGGAAAGTGGCTGGTCAATAGGATTCAAGCTTCATAAATAGTGTGTAGCTATGGTATAACATTTGAGCTTTGGTTATTAACTCATGAAGTTAATTATCCCCACCTTAAAGAAATTTTTTTTTTTTCTGTTTTGAGTATATAAGTTACTGAGATTTAAGATTGGGAAAAGAGTGGAGCAAGTCCAAGTGGGGGTGGACAGTCAAGCCCAAGTACAACAATGCTGTCCTTCCTTCATTTACTCAAAAAGCAAACTGAGCCTGTATTCTGTGCTGAGTCAGTGGGATAAATCTGTCCCCAGGGGCATTTAAGGGTCATTAGTGTCAAAGTCCCTTAGCTCTGCACCTATGCATGAAACTGTATGGTGATTAGTAAAGAGTCTTAGAGACTCTCCTGGCAATAAATTCCTTCCCCTAAATCCTCTCTGCACCCTCTGACAAAATAAAACTACCTTTGCTTTAAGATTCTAGCCTTACTCCTAAGGTGATCAAAGGACATACTTATTGATCAATTAAGCAAGGAGATCTGAGAAAGGTTTTTATAGTTAGTTAACAGACATATACTGAGAGACCCATTTACAGATGTGTGAATAATGCCAAATCGTAAATAAGCCATGTGGCTGATATATTTGGTGCCTAATTCTGAAAAGGATTTGGTTTGCACAGAAAATACTTTCTTTTAAATCAAACAAAAATGTCCCCTGTGGAAATGGTGTGATGGTTAATCTTTTAAAGTTTTTATTTTTTATTTTATTTATTTTGTATTTTTTGACACAGAGAGAGAGATACAGAGACAGAGACAGAGAGAGAACTGAACTGGGGGAGCTCCCAGTTCAGCATAGGGTTCCGCACAGGCCGGGGCCGGGATTCGATCCCTGGTCCCTGGCGCTACAAAGTGAGCGCTTAACCCACTGAGCCATCCCGGCTTCCCCAATGTGATGGTTAATCTTAAATGTCAACTTGACTGGGTGTCCAGGACGCCCAGATAGCTAGTTCAATATTACTTTTGGAGTGTCTGTAAGGGTATTTTCAGAAGAGACTAACATTTGAACTGGTGAACCAACTGAAGCAGATGGCCCTCCTCAACGTAGGTGGACATCATCTAATCCAATGAGGGCTGGTCTAGAACAAAAGTAAAAGGCAGAAGGAATTTGCTCTCTGCCTTATCACCTTAGCTGGGACTGATTGTCTCCTGCCTTGGGGCTTCTGGTTCCCAGGATGTCAGACTCGGGCTGGAATCTATACATAGGCTCTCTGGTTGTTGGGCCTTCGAACTGCACCACAGGCTTGCCGGGGTCTCCAGCTTACAGGTGAAAATAACTGGACAAAGCCCTCCTATGTGAGTAGTGGAGACAATGTATAAGCAAAAGGAGAAAAATATGAAAGTATGCATCTAATAGTCTCTTCACCCTTTGCACAATCAATCAAAAACTACAGAGCATGGAAGGAGACATAAAAAGAACAAGCTCACACCAACCATAAACAATAACGTTCCTGTCCATAGAAGCTGAGGGTATTTGGGCTGTTACCACATCAAATCCCACCAGGAGCTGTGGTTTGTGACTTCACCTAGAAGTAAAAGGTGGGGAACTACCCTCTTTCCTCAGAGGAAAGAAGTATCTTTGCTACCTGTATTTGCTCCCAAGATTTTGTGTCAGCCTAGTAATTTATAACCTGGGTCATTATCAGTGTTTAACTTTGTATTTCAGGGGGGAAAAAAAACCCAAAAAACTGATGCTCTGGCACCTCAGATTCTACTTCCTCAGGAATTTTAGGTCTGTTGCCAAATCCCCTGGGAGTGCCTTCAGGTCTTGCCAGTTCTAAGGTGAACTGAGAGGTTGCTAAGTTCCAAGATGAGCCCAGTTTTCCTTGCTCCCTCTCAGTTAGACGAAGACTCCCAACCTTGTAAGGATGTGGTTCCATGTGCTACAACTGACCCAAAAGGACAATGACCCAGTACTGACCCAACAGTGATTCAACAGACCCTAAAGGTTGGCAATCATTTGTAAATACGAGAAAATTATTTTCCCATTTCTCTATCTCAATGGAGCACAAATTTTAAACATTGAAAAGAAATAAATGAAGTATATATATTATAAATATATAAATATATATACAAACACTGTTGTAGAGAAAAATTAATTTATTATCTAGAAGTGTCTGTCCCTCAGTCTTGGCCTTGCTTACCCACTGTGTCATTGATGAAAGGACAGAATAGTGAGGGGAATATTTTCACTTTCTCTGTTTGGTCCAGGAGTTGGATTACAGTCACATGGCTCTAGAACTGTGGAACCAGCGGATATATATTTTTAGAGGCAACTGGCAAAGTATATATGGCAAAGAGGTCAAAAGTGATAGGGGCAAAGCATAGGCAGCTTGTAGTCTCTTCCTTTCCTAGTGTAATCTTTCTTCACAAGTATTAATTGTGCCAGGGGTCTCCAAACTATGGGCCAGATGAGGCCCGCGAGGCCCTCTCATCCGGCCCGTGGAGACCTTTTTATCTGAATAAAATAATATTAAATAAATAATTAAAAACAACATCTATGTTTTGATTCTTTTTTATTTGGACCTCGAGTGTGTAGTCGGCCCCCAAACTGCTGTTTGATAGTTAATGCGGCCCGCGGGCTGAAAAGTTTGGAGACCACTGGTGTAAACGATTCTTGACTCCCTTTAGACACCGAGAAACAAGGTAGGCGGTGATCATGCCGGTGGTTTGAGTCAACCCATCAAGTTACTACCAATGGCTGAGAATTTGTGCTCCTAACTTCAAATCAATCTTCTTGCCTTGACCCACAGCCACTTCCAGAAATAGAGAGGGACATAACCCAAGTGTCCCATTCACTGGGTGTCAAGTACTTCATTAGAAAGGCCTAATAAAGTCATAGTGAGGAAGCTTCCTACACTCACCCTAGGGAATAAACCTTTAAACAAGTATGATACATACAAACATACATGTATACATACACATATACACACATATATACAGTTATATATATTATACATGTGAATAAACACATATATACCTGAATAAACAGCAAGAAAATAGCCTTGAAAATCAGGCTATTCATTGCCTTGAGACAAAACTGTTCAAATCTTCTGTCTTGCTCTCACCTTATCACCAGCTGAACTCTGTGGACTCAGCTAAGAGAGAATGAATCACTGCAACACAGAGGAGATACCCACGCCCACTCTTACAGCTTAGTGAGGGCTGGGAAGAAATAGGTCTTAATGTTAGGGAAACCACAAAAATGTCAACTCTTTCTGCCTTGGAGAAATTGAAAAGAGGGCAGAGGGAGAAGTGAGAGAAGTCAGAGCAGTAAATAGCCCTGACTTCTGCTTTCTGAGCCTTGGCCTGCAGTAGTAGGGGTGTTAAAGACCTATTAAGAGGAGCATCAAGGGCAAAGTTAATTTCCCTCAGTTCTCACTTTGGTTTCTAGGAGTAGAGGTCAAAGTGCCTGGTCACACAGAGGGTCTCATTGGCACTCATGAGCTAACCCAGTTTCTGCGTGGGATGAATACTGAATTGAGGACAAGCTGATCAGGTAGCTGAGGCAGGGATGACCTACCCACCCAGGGTTCTGAATGGAGAAGTCATAGAAACCCTAGGGTCTGCCTTCTGTAAGAGCTAAAGAAAGCTGAGTAATCAAGACAGAGATGGTTATCTTTCTTGAAGCATATGGAAGCCAAAAGAATGGATCACAACTTCATTGGTCTTATATAGCAACTTTGAGGCCACCAGAGCACCCAGAAAGCCACAAGCCAAGTGTACCCAGGCCATTACTTTAGAGGCCAATCAAAAATGAGTCAGTGCAGGGAATCGACATGAAGCTAATCACCTCATCTTTGCACAAGGCCATCATGACATATAATTTCCTGTCCCACTTGAATACCATTTAGGGGAAAGAAGCAGGAAGAGGTGAAAGCAACCATCAGAGACTGATTGTTTTTATTCAAAGGACATTGTTTCCTAGGAAAACATTTTAAGTTACTGTATCAGACTCAACAGAGTGTAAGGGCTTGGTAGAAAAATCAAAGTAGCTATTTGTTGAGCACTTAATTATAAAAAAATGACAAGTTATATTCTCTCCACTTCACTGAATTGTACTGTATGCTAAAGTTTGCAAATATGCAGAGCTGTATGAGCTCTACCTTCTAATGCGGTATATTCCTAGCACACTGGTAACATGTCCTATTAGGATCTTTGTTTCACATCAGAAGGGTGTGTACACACTTGGAACACTAGTTTTAAAAACAGATCTAATGAAATAAAAAAATAAATAAAAGCCACATACACACACACACACCAGATCCAAAACTGAAAAGTAATGACATAATATGTTTACTGATAGGACAAATGCATCTCACTAGCTTAAATGAAATAAAATGCACAGCATGAAGTGGAAGACCCTACAAAACATTTGATTATCATTTTATTTCGGTCTTCTTAGTAAACTAAAATTATATTTAGCTGAAGAAGTTTCAATAAATATGGTAAGGTATCCTAAATATATTCAAATATCCTTGCCAGGTATGCATATAGCTACCATGAGACCCGGTGCAACAACACACAGCGACTTCAGCTTAAATGTGCAATGTCCTGAACACCATCTCCAATATCTTGTCAGACTGTTCCTTTGTACTCTCTGTGGCAATAATGCTAGACTTATTAAATTCATGTCTTAGAATATTCACACTTGACTTTTAGAAAAGGATTTGGCAAGGTCTTCATGATGGGAAAATGGTGGGGGTGGGGGGGATGAGCTAAATCACAATCCCGTGGATTTGTAACTAGATCAGAGTGGTGGTTGATGCCAATATAATGAAGGCTCTGGTGTGGACTATGAGTTTCTGTCCTTAGCTTGTTCTATTTTTTGAAACAATGACTTAAATGAGAATTGTGAGGGCAGCTGAAGAAATCCATGGGTGGCATGAAGCTTTAAAAGAATGGCTAGTATATTTGTAGACAAGACCAAGATTTTTTTTTTTTAATCACAGCAGGCTAAAAAGATGAGCAGGTCTAACCTGATTTATATTAAATGGTTCTACTTATTGATGTTTGGTCCTCTGTATCCCCCTTCCAAGAAAGATTAGCAACAAAAACATCATGCCAGTACAAAAGGTAAAAGAGCATCAAGGTCAAGAGCACCTGCTTTGGAGTTAAGTCTCTATTCATGTGAGCCTCAGCCTATCTACAATATGAGCTAAGGACACTACGTCATTCTGTTAATGTGAGGATTAACTGAGATACAAAAGATGCAGGGCATTTAGCACATTGCCTTGCCCATAAGAAGTACTCAACAGATAATAACTATATATAGCTACGCACACACAGTGGCTTAGCAGGAGCATGTGTGAAAAAGACTTGTGGTTTTAATTGACTCCAAGTTCAACCTGAGCCAATGATCTGATGTGGCCTCTAAAAATAACTGATTCAACTTTGGCTGTCTTTAAAGAGTCATGGTCGGCTGAAAATGTGAAGCAACCATTCTGGCCAGGGTTCACATGGACAGACCACAATGAGCGCTCCATATTGTACTCCCAGTATCTCACCATTTAGCAAAGACCTTTGATAACTGAAACCCATCCAGCTAGGAGAGCCTAAGACAATAAGAGCACTTATTATGGCCCGTGAAGAACTGGACTTATTTAGCCTGAAGAAAAGAATTCTTACGGACATCACGACAGCTGTTTCAAATATTTTTAGGACAGTCACATGGGAGAAATTAGTGGTGTTCACTGCAAAGCCAAATTGGTATACTAAATCTTTCCACATGGGAAATGCCAGGGGGTTGGAAAAGGCACTAATTAATTGAAAATATGAACAACAATAATAAAATAAGAGGTTTCTCCCTAAAGAAAGTCTAGTTCTGCCTTGAATCATTTTTTAATCATTAAGTATGGGAGGCCATCGCTCTGAAAAAGCCCTTTACAGAGATTTGATCAGGGTTGTGATTAGGTATATGCTATCACCATCCCATTTTTCAGGGAAAAAAAAATTAAATTAAAGAAAGGCGCTTCAATAATTTCCTCAAGTCTGAAGGAAGGTTAAAACTCACTACTCCATTTTTCTCATGCTTCACATCTCTGTCTGCTGAAATCAATCGACTCTGATGCCGCTTATCTCAATTAACCATCTCCTTGGAGATATAAATATGGTGATCATTTGGGATAGCATTCCTCCACACCACCTGCCTCTGTTTAAGCTGTGTTTATTTTTATGCATTTAATTTTTAAAATTTAATGCACTAGAAAAGCATCATGAAAGCATTTTGGTGGAGAGGTATGCAGCTAGCTACCATGAGACCTGAAGCCACACATAATGGCTTCAGCTTAAATGTGCAGTTTCATGACCATCTCAAATTCTCAACTGTGCATTAACCTAATGCTCTCTCTGTTTATAATAAGCTACATTTTTTAAAGAACCAGAATCAAGTGATTTGTATTCTGGTTACAATATAGGGCTTTGAACAAACAGGCTCAGATTTCTCTCACCTGAACACATTTAAATGAGAAAAAAGGAAATTCCATTCACAATGCAAATATTGCAGAAAACCAAAATCATTCTGCTTTATAATCAAAACCAGAAAGCTGTTATTGTAGCTCTGTACCATTTCCAGAGGCTATTAATTCCCTGCAGAAACCCTGTCCTAAAATAAGTCTGGGCAGAATGACATTGTTTCTGAGAAAGAAACCACTTTGTCTTAGTGGCATCAATCCTAAAGTCATGGATGAAATTGACTGACAATAGCTCATTAACTTTGTTCTGGTCACATATTTGTTTAGAAATTAAAAATTAACTTCATTCAGAGCCAGGAAGAAATTAAATAATTAGGACAATGATTGCCCTTTATTAGAGATGGGAAATTACAGTGCTTTCTTGAGTTAATATTGTATTTATAATCACTATGAACTTTTTGAGGTAAATTGAATATGGTGACTGTTGATTCTAAAAATTTAAAATATTGTTTGAAGTTTCCCTCAGAAATTTTTTAATTTTTTTTACATTCTTCCACAAAATGTTATTTGGCAGCAAACTTCAAAGAATTCAACAGTGATTTTCAATTATATTTAAAATATATGGCTGATTATTAACTCCATAATCAGCCAATGTATTAAAAAGAGCAAAGGCAGTAAGATGTACTACTGGGAATTGGCATCAAGTTTCAAAGTTACTTTTGGTTTACAGAGGGTAACAGATTTGGTGAAAATTTAATCCCAGTTCTGTTTTGTTTATTTTGTTTCATTTTCAATTCTCTACCAGTGGTTTCTCAAGTTTTAGACAGCATTGTTGCCTTCACTAAAAGGTAAAAATAAAATCAAAATATTTGGGGTATTTTGTTTTTTAAATAGTTTAATCGGTCCTTATGCCACCTATCTATTTCTCTTTGTTATTTCCCTTGGATTTTTTTCTTTTAGTTTCAGGATTCATTTTAGAAATGATTAGATCATTTCTAAAATTACATGATATTATGTCATGAATTTCAATTACATTGATTACTATGGACATAGTAAAACAAGACATGTTTTGATATTTATAGGTAAAGGATAGCACCCTCAATTGAAAGTCCTAAGGAAATAGGATCAGTGAGTCAGTAGGTAACACTCTCTTTTTTCAGGATTTCAAAAAATCATTTCCAAGTATCATCTCCCATTTTAACTGGAGGGGCCACATTTCACATCCAGTCCTCACACTTCAGCATCCATCATAGCCCTACTATGAGTCAATTTCCCAAAGAGGGGCTGAGAATTTATGGCACAGACAAGAGGACATTGCTTTTACTAGCAGCCACATCAGTCAAATGCTCTGGAATTCAGAACAACCAAAATGGCTTTATTCATGGCAGAATGGTACGTTCTTTAAAAACAAGGCAGTGTTGTTGGGGGTAGGGGGGAGCGGCTGAAAGGAAACGAGGGAAAGGACAGGAATGGGGAAGGAAGGTCTGCTGGCGCCTTACTCGGAACAGGATCGATTTAGCTATTGGTATCCAAGCAGAAAAATGGCTGAAAGTAGCCAGCCTCTGATAGCGCTTCTTTCACAACCTCCCAGTGATTTATAACCACAGCTGGGGTGGTTATCACTGGACCAGGACCAGCCACCACTCTCAAACTTGCCCTTGTGACGACAGCCAAATTTCACAGGCTAGTTACAAAATTCATGCAGCATGGTGATCATCCGTGAACTTAGGGTGAGTTGAGCATACTAAAAAAATACAGACAGTGATTCAGTCTGCATTTGCCCCAAGGTGAATGCTTCAAAGTCAAGAGTGCCTTCCTCTGAGGTGGCACCCGCTGACCGTGGTTTACAGGCAACTTAAGCGGAATTGTTGGGAGCATGTGGTGCTGATAACTTGTCAGGTCCAATTTTTCTCCTGGCCTCTTGGAATGAGGTCTTACTTAGATTTCCATCTGATTTAATTCTTGGAATGTGGTTCTCAATGTTCACTAATGCTGAAATGAGAACATTTTGAACATTCTCAATTATAAGAAGGTAGGGGCAAGGCCTCCGTCAGCAAAATACAGGCTCACATTCTTTCTTCCATTAAAATTGCAAGATATTACAAAGTGTGCTGACAGACAATTCACAGCACTTTATAAGATACACAGGTTAAATTTCCGATATGCATGTCTCCTGCTCCATTGCATCATAATTGACAACGATTTTACTTACTACAGATATGTACATATAGGTTGACTGAAGAGAGCAATCTTCGGTTAAAAATGAAGATGCAGAAACGCAAGGTTAGGCAGAAGCCAGTGATTTTCCTGTCACAAATCAAAGCCCAGCAGAACCACACAGAGAAACCAACAACCTCCAGGATTTTCTCATGCTTATTTAATTCATGGTGAGGGTCAAGAGCTCTGGTCATCATGAAAGTGAGAGCAAAAGAGGTCAAATGAAAGCTCTACTGGTTCAGGTAATATATTACCATGCAGAAATATACTTTTGGAAAAGACTATCAAGGGCTTTGATCAACAAAAGTAGAGGTTGTTGCTAACAGGACTCTGTTCAAAAGAAAAAGAAAGAAAGACTTCAGTATGATCCCTGCAGAAAGAAGGATGCTTTGAATCTGAGTTCCATTCAACTAATAAGCAGGTCCAATAACAACACAGTGCTTCTCTCACCAGTACCACCTCCATGGATATCCAAAACCTGATACAGAAGTACATAGTCTGTGAATAAAATTACTTTAAAGATATAATAAATTGGTGAGTACTTAATATTTGTAGTTCATTGAGTTCTCTAGATAAAAGGTACAATATAAGAGTATAGATTTATACATATATTACTAATTGTTATAAAATCCAGGTACTCTCTGTCTCTCTCTCTCAAAAATGTTCTTAGGCAATATGTTTAAGACTTCATTGATCATGAACTTCACAAGAAACCCTGAGGGCCCTTTTTTCATGGAAACACAACAGGCTGTCTTTACATTTAATCTGTTTAATTTCAACTGCTTGACCTTCCAAGGTTAGCAATGCAATTTTAGGGCAGTGCCGGTGGGAGGGCTGTTCAATGCATTAATTATCTGTTGCACCTGAACGCTAGACTGAGTATAAACTTGGCCTAATGCTGTGGTGTTGAAATCTGATAGTTTACTTGCAGTGGAAGGAAAAATTCTTACAAATGCTATGACTAGTTCAATAATTACCACTGTACAATGATCTTTCATTATATTGATACTGTCACTTTAATTCAAGAGGATTTTCATGTTAACAAGCCTATTTTTTGAGTCTCCACTGTGTGCCTCTGACACTCTTCTCTTGCAGGTCTTTGAGTCTTGGAGCCTTGTCACAGGCCCACCTGTCTCTCCAAAAACTAATGTGATACCCATCCTAGGACATGATTTCTGCAGTTGTAGATTTCCAGTCCACAGGGGAGTACAGATTGGCTGACACATCCAACCTGCCATAAACATCACAAAGTCCCTTTCCTGATGTGTTTATGTCCCATTTACCTCATTAGCAAACAAAACAGAAGACAAAAATGGAAACCTCAAACACATATAGGAACAATGTGCTTGCCTCGATTCACTTACACATATTCATAGGCACATACAAGCAAGACGTGTCCAATCCTGGAAGCATTGTGATTTATAGTTGGCAAAAAAAATAAAAAAATAAAAAAATAAAAAAATAAAAAAATAAAAAAATAAAAAAAATTCATGCCCATCTTAACAACTGTAAGATAGAGGGGGAGCTGGTGGAGGAGGCAGCTATAATTTATCTGCGTTATTTTTCAGGAGACTCAGATAAGCAATGGCGACTTCTTCCAGCTTCTCTGAACTAATAAATGACAGTCAGGATTTTAGCTTGTATCATCAGGCGCTTATTCCAATTACCTTAAACCTACAATCCACTTTGCCTCTGTCTCTAATTTTTATTTTCTGTAGAGCCTCTGATCCAGTTGTAGTTTTCTCTCTATAGAGCTAATTGAGTATATGGATCTGAAGGAACTCAGGCTCCTAGAACCTGAGGGGACTCACATCACAAAATGAGGTGAATCAGAAAAATTTGCATTACACTTCCCGGGCCCAACTCCATGCCAAGGTCATGCAGTTCCCCTTCTCTCCAAGTTTAAGTTAGCTGTGCCTCTTGTGAGCCACAGACTCTATTGTATCCTTAGAACATGAAAATTGAAGTAATTTTGCTGGATACTGAAGAGCTCAAGAAAAGAACCTCTTAGCCGCCAAATGTCAATAGAAACTCCAACCCAATTCTGTTGTGTTACTGATTCAATTCTTCAACCTGTATGCTGAACTTCCTATGTATAGGGAAGGCAGCATGACTCTTTCCCATGAAAAAAGTTATGAGGACAGAGAAAATGTGAGCACAGAACCACTCCTGAAAGCTATGTCCCTTCTGAGGGTGGAGAGCCCTGTGCTGGCCCTGAAGGGCCGTACCTGCGTGCAGTCAGCTATCGCACTTGAATTTCTGAGTGTTAGACTCAGCCAGGAGCTCCTTCTTTGGTTTGAAAAGCCACACAATTTGAAAACTGCTAATAAGGATGTGGGAGATCCCGCTCTTTCTTCACCACCTGCTCCTTGAGGTACTAGCTTATTTGTGGGAGCCCCCACCTGCCAGTAGGACTCTCCATGTGGACCCCTTCCATGGAGGAAGGTAGGGGAAGGCCATCCCCTGGGCGTTTTCTCACTGTGGTCTTCAAGCTGGCGCTCCCAGGGGAAGATGACAACTTGATTAGCTCTCCTAAGTGTAGCTGGAAATGAGTGATGCCAAAGGACCACAGTGTGGTACCTACTGATAAGTGATGTGAGCAATCTCATGGCCGGCTTAGCATGACAGCCCCAGAAGCCTAACTCCCATGTCCATGCATCCCAAGGCAATATCTGGAAAGTCTCCATAGGACTCATTTGTCCTAGATATGCCTTAGATGACGTCCCTCATAATAAGTAAAAGCCAGCCAGCAATGCTATGTTGCTGTGTGCTTTCCAAGGCACAGGGAGCCACAAAGATCTCCTTAGAAGCTATTATACATGCTTGCCCATCATATAGGAGTACCCACTGGAATCAGGTATAGGATCCACAGTTATTGTATAAGATAAATTTCCCTGTCTATAAAGCTGTTAACATTGCTAGGGACTTTTACGTTCATTGGGCAATAACTACAGCAAGTTTCATTGTCCTCATTTAGTAACTGAGGACACTGAGGTCCCAGGAGGTCAATAGCTTGCCCGAGATCACAGGACCAGCCGGTGGCAAGGCCTGCACTACAATCCCAGTCGTCTGATTCCCAATCAGAGGTGCTTGCACATACGAGCATGTGGCCTATGTCATTGTTTCTTAACAAAATTTGGCTTACATTTTTATGATCCTGCTAAAGGAATACTTCTCATCTCTGTTCTCTCTCAGCAACTGTATTGCCCCTAGTCTCCCACACATGAAACATACAGCAAAATAAAAGAGCATAGGTGGGTGGAAATCAGATGCTCCCACATTTTCTGCTGACTACCTTGGGGGGAACCCCGCTGGGTCTCCCTCCTCTCCTGTTTCATGCTGGCAAGGACTCAACATATCAAATGAATTGGCTTGGCCTTTTCTGAGCTTTCTCCTTCTGTCCCCAGAGTGTGCTGGATGTTTTAAATGGATTGCATGGGAGTGAATGACTCATATGTGGGATGGTAATGAAATTTTGGAAATGAATATCTACAGAAAAGCAGAAAAACTGCAGACCGTGCAAGACTTGGGGATGCTAAGAGCTTGTTCACTGATGCAAGAGAATTACAAGAACTCTCAATTTAGACTTATTAAATAAGGGGCATAGGAACTAATATAAGATATATGGTACGGTTATTTGCTCTTAAAAGAGGCTCTCTCTTCGCCCTTCTCTCCTGGTCTCCCTCTCTCTGACTAGCCACACACATACACACACACACACACACACACACACACACACGCCCGTGTGTGTGTGTGTGTGTGTGTGTGCATGGATATGCATGCTCAGTAATTCTATTATCAACACAAGATGGGCTTCTGTCCTTTTTACTGGAACCAAGGGGGATTTTTGCATAATGACTAAGGTAACAGTTTTTGAATAGTTCTTCAGATGTAGAGTATCTTGTTTCCAGATTACAGGCTCAAAGCTTTGGCAAACATTATGCTAAAATCCTCTTGACAGTTCTATTGTCACCTGGAGCTGCAGTGAGAGGAACCGTTGGAGGAGAGATTGGAGGCAGGCTTGTATCATGGAAAAGTACTGGCTTGGGAGTTGGGAGGCCTGTGGGCTGGTTCTGGCGCTGTCACTAACTAACAGATGTGCCATCTTAGGGGAGTCCTCTGACCTCCCTGGGACTCGGTGGATCATCTGGCCACTGAGAGCTTGCCAAGATGATCACCCAGCTCTCTTCCATCTCTAACAAGTGTAACAAGATATTTGAAGTGTATGCTATAATTTGCAAAGCCTTTTCACATCAATTAACCCGATCTTCACCACAACTCACCTTATGAGTTAATGAAATTGGGACCAGAAGATGGTAAGAAATTTGTATGGGGGGCAGGGGTCACAGAACTAATAAGAGAGCCAGGTTTGGGAACCAGGTTTCTCACTTTAAAGCCATGTCCATGCTTTGGGAACCAGGCTGCCTCAAAAGGAGAAGCTCTCTGTGTTTTATTACCTATCATGGAAAAGTGAGATTTTTTCAATAATAGTTAAAACCAAAAAAAGGTGAGCTTTCCAGTTAGCCAATCCAAATGTCATAGTCAGTCAAGAGCAGTATCTTTCCAGGGAAAGCCAGATGGCTCAGTGGGTTAAGTGCTCACTTTGCAGTCCAGGGGACTGAGGATTGAATCCTGGCTGCAGCCTGTGTGGACCCATATATTGAACTGGGATGAACCTCCCATACCTTAACTTCCTTTTTTGACAGTTGGGGCACAACACTTCCCCATAGTATTGTAGTGAAGATTAAGGAACATAGTGTATTTGTATTAGTGAGTTTGTTCATTGCAAATAATAGTGTCTGTTTCTGGCTAGCTTAAGCCAAAAAAGGGAGGTCAGGGAGAAGAAAGAGAAGGAGGAAGAGGAGGAGAAAAGGAGAGAAGGAAGTAAGAAGAAACAACGAGAAACAGAAATAGAGAAGTTGATAAAATCCTGGGGTATCTCAGTGTCCAAGGAAGAAGACAGAGCAGATTAAAATGTTCATATCACATACAGGCCTCACCACAGTTCTTAATGGTCTCAAGGCTGGTAAATCTGAGAGAGCAGGAACCGCCCAGTCCAGGACGCAGGCACCAGCAGCTCCTTCCTCCTGGAACACTTGGATAGGAGGCTCAGTTTTAGTGATTACAGTCCATGGCCTCTCCATTCCCAATGCACATTCCAGGGAGAGAGAGTTTCATTGGCTCAGCGTGGCTCAGGTCGATACACTGAGTTGATTAACCATGGCTAAAATGGGAAGAGGTCCGAGTAGTCATGGAGGGACATGACTACTGCAAATCCACCTTAGTGTGTCTAATTGGCAGATCTGGGGGAGACAAATTGGATGAGCCATGGAGCCTCCACTACCTCTGGAAAAGCCATAGCAGATGGGACCCTACACATAGAAGACCCATGAGGTATTAGCCACTATTATTTTAATGGTTGTGGCAGAGGTAGCATTTAGAATTTAAGATCCCCGTTCCTAAAGATCTTTTGCAAGCCATTAACTGTTATTGGTAATATCTATAATTTAAAATTTGGGATTTATTCTGTATCTTTCACTAGATTATTTATCCATGGAGAGAAGGAACCATTATATTTCCCACTATATCTCTTTATCCTCATTTAATCTTTGTGAATAATGAGTGCCCAAGAGAAAGGTACAAATCTATACTGATATCAGAGCTCCTATAAGCAAATTGTGCCCTTATTTGCCTTTCCTTAAACCCTAAAACATTATCAACTAATGTCACTCCAGTAATTTAATAATTGAAAAAAAAAACCTAAAACATAAATCAGTGTCCATTCAATGAACTAGAAGTTTATTTAGTTTCTATTACTCAAAGGAAACTCCTAAATATTTCAACTTAAAAAAAAAAGTTTAATTTATTTTTCTAAACCCCACCCAATATTTTAAAAATTATTGAAGATGACTTATAATAAATGTATGTCTGCTGCTAATTTTGATCAAATGGTAAAAGCTTCCTGGCACTATACTGAAAAGGTTTATGAGAAAGAGGCTGAGATAGAGAAACTATCATAAGCAATTATTGATGTCTGGCCTGGACACAGGGTTGGGAAATGGTGGCATGTATGTTAAATATTTGGCATTTCTGGGCCATCATCAGAAATTGAAATACATGACAATCAGAATTACATAAAGAAAATTAAGACCAATTTGAAGCAGGGATGAGGTACACTATTGTAACTGTGTCTTTAATTTACAGATGATTGAGAATTGATTTAAAATAGACTATGTCCAGCAAGATTTATTTATATAAATATTACCTATTAGACATTATCATCATCATTGTGATTACTTAAGTGATAATAGAACAAGAGATGATTATCAAGATTATAGTTAAATGATTTTTTAATTACCTTTTAAAGTTATGAGTTTCCAAATCTAGTATTTAATTGGTGATTTTATATCGCTACATTGTGTATTAAGTTAGGCTTAAGTTTAGCTACACAAAATAGAAGATGCAACTCAAAAAAACCTGAGTGAAATAGAAGCTTGCTGTATTTTTCTCTCCCTCAGGAGTCCCAAAACAGGGAATCTAAGACTCGACTGGAGTCCTTATCTTCAGTAATCTGGTTGTCTTCTATCTTTGTGTTCCACCTTCCTTAGCAAAAGGCTTTCATCTTCAAAGCTGCCTCACTGCCCAAGATAGCTGCTAAAACTCCAACAATCATATCTGCATTCTGGCCAGGAAGAAAAGCGAAGGAGAAAATGGCAAATGAATGTTATCTTGTAGAGTCAGTCCTGTTTTAAATAGTTTTCCCATAAGCCCCACTCAACGACTTTCAATTATATCCTATTGACCACTTCAAGCAGTAAGGGAATTTGGAAATTGTGGGAGCAGTAGAACACATTTCTATCTAAGGAAATGGGGAGAATGGATATTTGGCAGGCAACTAACAGTCATTGGCACAATTGCCTATCAGAAACATGCCGCTACTAAGCACTTAGTGATCCCACTAGACGACACAGTCAACGGGAGCAGGGACATCATCTCTTTTGTTCACTATAGCCCTCCATCCCACCCCCAGCACCTCAAACACTCCGTGAAATACAGAGTAACTAACTGACCCAAAGTTACTTCATGAGCCAGAATTAGAACCCTGGTCTGTCCCCAAAGCCCAAATGCCCCCCCCAAATTCCTCCATATTTTTAGGCCTGTACAAAGAAGTAAATAGTATAGCTTGGAGAGAGGCTGGAAAGGTGGACTAGAGGCTAATTAGTGACAATCTTGAATGCCTTTCCACCACAGATTTTAAACATAGACCCCACAAGGGACAGTGTGAAGGGTCTGTAGAATAGTGCACAAATCCAGGTTAATGCAGATTGGCTCGAACCAAGATATTGTCAGTGGGAACAGAGGAATGGGGATGAATTTGAGAGACAGCTTTAAGGATCCACATGACAAGGGCCATTGTAGGGAAGGGGAGATAGCAGGGATCACAGGCTTCTAGTTTATGAGGCAATGTATTGTAGATGAAGAGGACATTCACAGTAACTAATATGGGACAAGCCAAGTTTTTGAAAGGAGATGCAAAGTGTGTTTGTCTACAGAAAAATCACCCAAGGATAGCCAACGAGCGCAGTAAAATAACCTAATTCAGCCAGCAGACTAGAGGAATGAGCTTATTTTTAACCGCTTCTGATTATCACATGAGTAATTCTCAGTCTTTCTGTAAAGTTGTTTCTACTATAGGCTAAGCAACTAGAAAGGAATAATTCATGAGCACAAACCATCTAGGAACAGCTCATTGTTCTCTGAGTTCCCACTAAAGGGGCTCCGCCAGCATTTGCAGCAGCTATTCCAGGCTGCAAGTTGTTCTAGAACACGTCTGCTTTGAAATGAAAGCCAATGTAACATGTCTAAACATGGCCTTTAAAACCCAAGAACTTAAAAGTTTCTACTCCCTTCTGGTCATAATTATCAGGGTATTTTTTCCCTTGAATGTCACAAAGCTGCAGAGGATATGCTGGTTGTTCACCTAATCCAGAAGTTATGTGAAGTTAGAGACAGGCAAAGCATGTGAAATATTAGAGGCCTGAATTGTTCCACTTAAGTCCAATGTCCCTATGGCCAAAAGCCCTGGCTCCCAGTTGCCTGGGACTATTTGAACAACTCCAATTCACCAGATTTGGCTTTTTTTGCTAACAATTATTGGCCTGCATTTTCTTTCCAATTACTACTTGACAGACTTTTTGCAAGGCTCTTGAAATAGGAACAAATCTGATTTATGTAGTGGAACATAACATAAACAATTGATTTAATTGTGAGGCAGAAATGCATATGGAAATGTTTAAAAAAATTTTCCATTGTTAATTGTTCTTGAAAACGAAGAAAATACAAAATTTTAAATATGAAAAGATACATGGTAAACTATGAAAGGATATTTTAGGTTCAGCAATATGTAATTTATTTCCTCTGTTTATTACTGCTCTCTCCCCTGCCCCCCCAACCCAAATATTGCTATTAAAATGTTTCCAAAATATTTTATTATCCATTTCTTTTCCAAATTGAATTATAACCTGATGAATTGGTTTCATTAAAAAGTTATGAAAAGTTGAGAAAACACTCAATAATATTAGAAATAGTATGCTATACCAACCCAAATAAAATAACAAAAACAAGTAGAAAAGGAGGCAAAATACCCAGAATATTATAATCTACTTGCCTCTGATGTCCCTACTTTGAGTAATCCATAACACATTTTGAGAATAGTATTTGTATCTTCAATACATTTATTACCAATTTGTTATTGGTTTCTTTTGGTTTTCTTAGAATTTATAGGTTAAATGTCCAAACATAGCAATTCCTGGCTTCTATTTTTGCAATTCAAAAGAGCCATTATTTAGCCTTGTTTTCTCTAAAGAATTCTTAAGGACTTGAAGCTATAAGTGTCCTTACTTCATTAATTTCCTAATGAGCAAAGTATTAGTCTACATATACTGAAATTTCTGGAAACGTTATTGTTTCAGCATTTCCAGCAAGGACTTGCATACCTCTCTCTGTCCATTCCAACCTAATTCCCAGGACATGAGAATTCAGTTAGAAATAATCTGAGATGCCATTATTAATAATTGTCAGGTCATGTAATCCATGCATTTTAGAGCTTGAAGAAAACCGATAGGTTTGAAGATCTATTTGGTATTCTGAGATCTATGGTCTGACTCTCTTTGATGTTTCTCTGGGTGTCATTGAATACTTAATCCTATTCATTGCCTGGACCCTAGCATCTCATAAACTCTCCAAATGAATAATCCTTGATCTACCCAATGTGACATTTCATTTCACCTTTTCAAAGATGGATTTATGAGAGAGAAATAGATACCATTTTAGAAAATTTGGTCCAAATTTCCCAGCACATTTTTAAGCACTTCAAGGTTATAGTCCAAGTATGATCAAATACCCTTTTTCCCATGAAACTCTAGAAGTATCCAAAAGTCCACTACTATACTAACAAACTACCTTCAGTATTCATCCGGGAACCAAATGTATATCATCACAACTCCTAGGCTGATGGAAAATGACATTTAAGTCAATATAACTCTAAAGAACTTCTGCTCTCTTACCACTTATAGACTTATTTTCAAAACACAGAAGTAAGCTATAACCCACTCTGAACTCCCACTGAAGGCATCTATCTAATTTTCAGCAAATACATCACTTAGACTGAAAGCCAACTTTGTCACAATAGTGCTATTCTAATTGAAACCATAAATCTTTCTCTAAAATAAAATCCAGTGTCTTGTATCTGAAGGAAAAAAAGTGTGTTCTGTGCAGGTTTATAAACCACTGGTTTCTGAGCATCTGCCAGCTCTATTATCTTTCAAACACTTTCCCAAAACCCTAGCCCCTCCACAGAGGTTCCCATATTTTAGAGGAAATGAGGCCCAAGGCCACAGCCACCACTCCAGAGAGGCCAGCACAACACAGCCCATAATATTCCATTTAAAGAATGAATCATCACTGCTCATGCTTATTTATCTTAACTTATTTTTGTTCTGTGAAAATTTATCTTGATTCTGTAGAGCATAGTATATAAAGGTACTGTACTTATTTTCTTTCTTTACACTGTGTCCTGTGCTACTGCTACTTTATAGTATTTTATGTTTCTCACGTGGAAGGGTACTTAATAAAGGCTGCATTTGAATCTCCTCATTCTTCAAATTGGGAAAAATCAAAACAAATTGATGAATACCCACAGATTCCCTCTGTTTACTAGCTTCAAACTCCCTGGCCTCTTATATTTTTCTAGTTAAACTAAGCATAACTGACAGGGAAGGATGGAGCCTCTTACTAATGGGGGTAGATTATTTCAATGATCTGAGTGATCGAGGAACATGAAGTACTGTATACATGCTCCTCTGGAAGGATTTATTTGTTTATTTTGATCAAGAAGTCTTGATGACCATGTTCTATTATAGTACCTGACACAGAGCTCAGGTTCTGGAGTCTAACTGCATTAGCTCATATCGTAGCCCCACCTCTTTCACAAGGGATATTTATCTTCTCTGACCTTGGTGTTCTGATGGGTGGAATAGGCATTGGCACCATAATAACACACCTTGCTGGGCTGTGGTTAGGATGAAATGAGAAAAGATGACAATTTGGGCAGGGGAGGTGGGAGAAGGACCTCTCTCACTTTGTTCCCCTTTTTAGGCTCTGGCCCCTGAGTATTTCTCACCCCTGTTGTTGTTTTCCTTGTGCTCTCTTAATCCATGGACTAATTTTAAATATGACAGAGCAGAGACTTGCGCTGCTGTCCAAGCATTTATTTATTCTGCGTGCAGTCGGAGGGCCGGTCACTCAGTGAACTTGCATGATTTGGCCAGTCCAGTTTATTTCATCCACAGCTTGAGATTTCCTTGTAAAATACAGGATTCTACGCAAGCTAGGGTTTTTACTGCACGAGGCCTTACAAGGTTCCATGTTGGAGTCTTACCTATTTTTCTATTTCTACCTCAAGCTCCTTGACATTCACATTCAGTCCCATGACTTTATAGATAATCTATAACTCTAGCCACCGTCATTAAGGGCCTACTATGTGCCAGGCATTCTACTAGTCACTTACCTTATATGAAACTACAAGACAGATTCTTTTTTTTCTTCTTTTTAACTTACAGGGGAACTGAGATTCAGGGATTTAAATAACTTACCCAAGACTACACAGCTAGGAATAGACCAAGCTGAGACTCAAAGTTAGGTCTGAGCCCCCAAGAGCATGTTTTTTCACTCTACCAGAGAAGGCAAGTACATTTTTGCTCATGTGCCCAATGTGAGGCACTGGTGGTGGCTGAGTGCTGTGTTAAAAAGCACCTCGAGGGGAAGCCGGGATGGCTCAGTGGGTTAAGTGCTCACTTTGCAGCGCCGGGGACTGAGGATCGAATCCTGGCCTCGGCCCGTGCGGAACCATGTGCTGAACTGGGAGCTCCCCCAGTTCAGTTCTCTCTCTGTCTCTGTCTCTGTATCTCTCTATCTCTGTCAAAAATAAAAATAAATAAATAAAAATATTTAAAGAAGTCCTCACCTTTAAAAAAAAAAAGCACCTCGAGGCTGGGCCTGGGCTCAGGGAAGAGGGTGCTGTTAACAGTGAGTAATGTCTGTGTGGGCTCTGGTGGGAGAAAGACAGAGGGTGCTAGGTGCCCACCTGCCGCCCGAATATCATGCAACCTTGACCAGCCTGGTTTCTGCTCTCCAGAGAGAAGGGGCTCATTTGCTTCCTTGTAATACTATACTTTATAGCTTCCAGTGCTTTTCTGTCCCTTTTCATCAAAGGAAAACAGCCCTTTTTTAAAGCCTTTAACCCCCCACAAGATAGTCTTTCCTGCAATTCCCTTTGTTCTGTGAAGATTTTTCACTTCCCAGACTGCAGGGAGACCAGAATCAGCTTTATTTCACACATCTCTTCTCAGACAGGGGATTTCCCCTTTCCCTGACCATCTGTCGTCTAATTTTCTGACATTGGAGCCTACCTGTGTGTACCAATTAGATTTATGGCCTGAACAAATTACTTAATATGTCTGCACTATAATTCCTTATCTTTTAACAAAGTGTGTGTGTGTGTGTGTGTGTGTGTGAGAGAGAGAGAGAGAGAGAGAGAGAGAGAAAGAGAGAGAGAGAGAGAGAGAGAGGATGGATAAAGGAGGGGAATAGTGATTCTCAGTCCTACCTGCACGCAGAATCACCTAAGCAGCTGTACAAACAGGCCCACGACTGGGCTGCAGTCCAGATCAGTCGGATCCCTCTCTGGAGCTGGGGCCCAGGGATCAGTTTAT